>PISW01017132.1:0-11416 GCA_004023785.1 Mungos mungo
GATCAGCTGAGGTGCTCGAGGCAAGAGGGTCTCCATAAATGCCCATCTGCACAACTGTGTCTGCTTGTGCACCTGCCCCCACATGTCTACACTGCGTCTGCCTCATCTGCCTGTATCTGTGTCTGTCATCTATATCCATGTCTGTGTGTCTGCATCTAGGTCACTGATCGGTGCGGGTGTCCGTGTTATCTTCACCCACACTTACACCCACGTCCAGAAATGTGCGTGGTCTGATCACTTACACACCCGCGTGTGCCCCCTCCGCATCTCCACCTGTGCGTATGTCTGTATCTGACCTACCCTTAAGCCTCAATATTCCACTGTGTCACCTCTCTCTCTCTCTGTGTCCTCACCTACTCCTGTGGGCATATCTGTCCATCTCCATCATGCTGGTTTGGAATCAGATTTCTAGAATTGTTGGGGAAGCTGTGAAATTCCATATTAGAAACCCCCAGGGACCTTCAGAGCCAAACCATGGCAATTGATTTTTGAAAAGTGTCATCTGTTTTGTAAGTTAACCTTGACTTAATCTGACTGAGTTAAGCAGTTTAAATACCCGCGCCCATGGGAGGGAGTAAGAATGAGGGAGAAAAATACGAAAAGAAGGGATGTGGCAGGCTGTCAAAATGAAGTAAACTGCAAGTGGAAGGTGAAGCCGGAAGCAGCGGGCAGAGGAGGAAAGCGGTAGTTCCCAGACGCAGCTCAGCGGTGATGCAGTGGCTGACTTGGGATGATGACTTAAAAAAAAAAAAAAAGAATGTCTTCACAGAAGACCTGGCCGTGGGTGGCTGAGTCCGGGCGCCCTCTCCTAGAGTTTTGTTGTGCAGGAGTCCCTTCCAAGCTTTAGGTCAACTTTACAGCTGTGACTTCCAGCTCTGTAGGTGGGTGGGAAGGAAATCATGTTCCAAAGAGAACAGCATATGCAAAGGGCCTGCCTCGGGAGGGGTGTGGACATCTGAGGAGCTGAAATCAGGCCGGGGGAAGGTGAGGACAGTAAATGTGGGAGAGATGGGCATGGCCTCAGGATCCCAATAAGGATTTGGGTCCTTGCCCCAAACAGACCTGGGACCCCACCGGGGACCACTCAGCAGGCAAGCACTGTCGTCGGGGTCCCGCTCTCCCAGGTCCCTCTGCTTCTGAGTGGAGAAGGGATGATGGGAGGTGGGCACAGTGGCGGGAGGGACGTTGGCTAGCCATTGCGCTGGCCGCTGGGCCATCCCTCCACCCTGTTCCTCTCCCGGCTCTCTGCACCGTCAGGCGGACCTGCAAGCCGTCTGTGCTGTGCACTGGGCCGGGCAGCTCGCCACGCTCCCCAGGCTGCTCTCCCAGCGGGGCGCCGGCAAGGCTCCTGGGGCTGCACTGCTGCCCCCGCTCTGCCGCTTCGTGGAGTTCTTATCCTGAACGGATGTGAACTCTGCTGTGTGCTCCCGCCTCTGAATAATCGTGACGTCTTATCCCTCATCTTGTTAAGTGCGGTGAACCGTGGAGAACCGTCCTGCGTCCTTGGCATAAATCCTACTTGATCGTGGTGTGTGATCCTTTTGATGTGTCGTTGAATTTGTTTTGCTAAAATCTATGCTGAACATAGACTTTGTGTGTATGTTCCATCAGGAATATAACTTTCTTTCCTTGTGTCCTTGTCTGGCTTTGGGATCAGGATAATGCTGACCTTGTAAAACCAGCTCGGAAGAATCCCTCCTCTTCTGGCTTTTGGAAGGGTTTGAGGAAGATTGGTACGGATTCTTCTTTGTATGTTTGGTCCAGTTCCCCTGCGGGGCCATCCGGTCTTGGGACGGTGCTGCTTACTGATTCAATCTCCTTACTTGTTTCTGGTGTCTTCAGAGATTTTATTTCTCTAGGATTCAAGTGTGGTCAGTGGAGTGTTTCCAGGAACTCATCATTTCCTCTTGGTATAATTGTTCGTAGTTGTTTCTTATGACCTGTTGTAATGTTTCCTTTGTTTCTGATTTTATTTATTTGAGTTCTTTTTTTTCCTATTAAGTCTAGCTAAGGTTTATCTAGTTTATCTTTTAAAAAATCAGCTCTTAGTTTCATTTATCTTTTCTGTTTGTCCTTTCAGTCTCTATTTCATATACTTCTGCTCTGATCTTTGTTATTTCCTTCCTTCTGATAACTTTCGCCTTCATTATGCTTCTTTTTCTAGTTCCTTGAGTTGTAGAGTTAGATTGTTTATTTGCGGTCTTTTTCCTTAATACAGACATTTATCACCGTAAAATTTCCTCTTAGAGCTGTTTTGGCTGCCGCCCACATGCACTGGTATGCCACATTTCCATTTCATTTGTCTCAAGATATCTGTTATTTCATCTTTGACCCATTGGCTGTTCAGAAGCACATCACTGAATCTCCATATATTTGTGAATTTTCCATCTTTCTTCTTATTTTTTAAGTTTAATTTATTTAAATAATCTTACACCCTACATGGAGCCTGAGCTCATGACCTTGAGATCGAGAGTCCCATCCCTTACTGACCGAGTCGGCCCGGTGCCACATCCAGTTTTCTTATGATCGATTTCTGGTTCCAAACAATTGTGATTGAAAAAAATGCTTGATACGATTTCAATCTTATTTATGAAGACTTGTGTGTGACCTGTCATAGATTTGTCCTGGAGAATGTTCCATGTGTGGTGGAGAAGAATGTGTCTTCTGCTAATGGGTGGAATGTTCTTTATGTATCTGTTAGGTCCGTCTGGTCCCTGCTAGTATTACTTTGCTGTCCGTTTTTCCCTTCAGGTATGTTACTATTGGCTTTATGTATTTAGAGGCTCCTTTGTTGGATACATAAATACTTACAAATGTTGCATCCTCTTGATGAATTGACTCCTTTATTATTATATAATAATCTTTTTGTCTCTTGTTACAATCTTTGGCTTAAAGTCTGTTTTCTCTAACATAAGCTTATCCACCCTTACTTTCCTCTGGTTTCCCTTTCCATGGAGTTTCTTTAATCTTTCACTTTAAGTCTGTCAGTGTCCTTAATGCAGAAGTGAGTCTCCTGTAGGCTGCATAGAGTTGGGTATTGTTTTCTTCTTTTTTCCCTATCCATTCAGCCTCACCATGTCTTTTGATCTGAGATTTTAATTCGTTTACATTTAAAGTAATTACTGATAAGTATGGACTTCACATCGCCATTTAGTACATTGTTTTCTAATTGTTTGGTGATTCCTTTGTTCCTTTCTCTTTCTCTCTTCCCTTATGATTTGATGATTTTCTGTCGTGGTATGCTTTGATTTCTTTTTCTTTTGTGTATGCATTATAGGCTTTTGCTTTGTGGTTACTATTCGGCTTGGCTTACATAAAATATCTTACATTTATAACAGTCTATTTCAAGCTGATAACAACTTTGCATACAAAGCTCTACTTTTTTGTACTACGTTTCTTATTTTATTTTTTTGATGTCAATATTCTTTTTATAAAACTAACTTTAAGACATGTGTACTTAGATTTGTATTAAGCTGTTGGCATTTTTTCCCAAAAATTTAGAGAATCATACTTATGGTGAGAAGTACAGTCTCATCTTGATGTTAAAAACAAGTTGTTTGAATACAACAGTTTTTTCCTCTTTTTTTTTTTCTTTTACCAGTGAAGAGTGGGTGGTTGTCAACAACTTGACTAATAAGAATAATTCAAGGGGCGCCTGGGTGGCTCAGTCGGTTAAGCATCCGGCTTCAGCTTACGTCATGATCTCATGATTCGTGGGTTCGAGCCCCGTGTCAGGCTCTGTGCTGACAGCTCAGAGCCTGGAGCCTGCTTCGGATTCTGTGTCTCCCTCTCTCTCTCTGCCCCTCCCCTGCTCGCACTGCCTCTCTCTGTCTCTCAAAAATCAATAAAAAACATTAAGAAAAGAAATTCAGGATTACTGCACCTCCAGATGAATCTGCGCGTGGTCTAGAGACTGTGGGCTCAGCAGCCAGAGCAATTCAGTTTGGTTGCACAGATTTCCCTGAGCTCAGTCTCTCACTTATTCTTTGAAAAACATTGGGCTTTATTTTTCTGCATGGAAGGAAGGTGATACTGAATCAAGTTGGGATTTTTGAGTCATGCCGACTCCTCTCTCATTTCCCCTCATCAGAAATATCTTTTCTCTGCACTGGGGAGAATTCCTGTGAGTCAGCAAAAATTCAGCTAGCTTATAAGATTATTTAAATAGAACAAGCATCAGTATTTGTTATAACAATACATAGGGGCAGCTAGAATAATTGGGGAACTTCATGAAAACCTCATTTTCATTGGTTTCAAATATCATCTCATCAAAAAACTTTGTATCAATCCACCCGTCATTTGTTTCCCTACCTTTGGTGAGTTTTTGAGTGAACAGGAAAATGTCTGAACTCAGGAAGTAAAGCAGCAGAAGTGCAAACAATCGCTCTTGAACACAGAGTCCTAGACATGAGTGTCTGGTTGGCAGGGCTGTCGGGCCAGAGGGCAGAGGCAGGAACGCCGTCGCAGAGCTCCGACCTGAGAGGTCACGGGCTCAGACGCGCCCCGCGGGCAAGGACGCCGCCGTCCCCCGGACTTCCCTGTCCCAGCGCTCTCTGAGCAGTAACTGTTTAGGTTTGGGGATTTGCTGGTGACATGACCTTGGGCATGAATTTAATCTTTCTAGTCCCAGTTTCTACTCATTTATTTTTATTTTATTTTATTTTTTGAGAGAGAGAAAGAGACCACGCGAGCAAGGAAGGGGCCAGAGAGAGAGAGGAGGGAGAGAATCTCAAGCAGGCTCCGTGCTGTCAGTGCAGAGCCGGGACTTGGGGCCCCAACTCCTGAGTGGTGAGGCCAGGACATAAGCCGAAACCAAGAGTCGGAGGCTTGACTGACTGAGCCCCTGGACCCCCCCCCCCGTCACAGTGAGGCTCAGACGGTACCTTCCTCGTGGGTTTGTTAGAGCACCAGCGACACCGCCGTGTGCCGAGTCCCAGCCCCGTGGCGAGCGCGAGGAACACCTTCAGCCTTCCGCTCCTCCCGACGTTTCCGACCCAGAAGTTATTTTCACTATTCTTTTTTTAGGATGGCTCTCCACAGCTCCCCTGCCAGGGACCACATTCAGGCTTTCTCATTTTCCACCCGCGCCCTCGTTCCCCGTGATGACTTCAGGAAAGTCCACGTGGCATTGCGAGGCCGTCATGGAGAATGGGGATCCGGTTGCTTCTCTCCTGGGCTTCCCCGCACGTGAAGGGAGTGAATGCCTCAGATTTCAATGCCTCAGAGGCAGGCAGTGGGGACCCGAGTCGCGGGCCCTGCTCGTGACTCGGGTTTGCGGCATCGGGTGTCCAGGTAATCGGGGTGACAGCTGTCACAGGCACACAGATGAAATTGCATGTGCCATATCCGTCCATTGATTTTTGAGATGAACTCCAGCTGCTTTTGAAGGAAGCTCAGAGCACAAAATGACAGATGACGGCCGTGTATTTTAAAAATAAAACAGAAATAACTGCGTGCTCATTTGAGTTCAGTCAGCACCGTCTCATTGGTCCCACTATTGACCGGACCCTCTATTGTCAGAAGCCCCTGGCGAGGCGGGAGGGGCTGTGGCGCTCATCCCGCGGTCCGCGCATCTTCACGCCGTCTGCGCCAGCGCCGGGCTCGCTTGCAGAGGCGAGCGGGTGCAGAATCATATTCTGGGCTGGCACATTTCATCATTATCTTCAAGGCTGTTTTAAATGATCTTGTTATGGATGAAAGTGTTAATTTTGGTTGGTTTATGTTCAACACGGGGCAGTGGGCTTTGGAGGTACAGAAAAGATGTGGCTGGTGCCTCACTGAGCCTGCAGTCGGTAGAGGGGGATCAGATTAACACATGTGAACTCATTAACAGAACTTCCATAGTAAGCGATGAGCTGGGTGCTTCTGAATCAAAGCAGAGCGAGTTCCAGGAAGAGGAGGGGCCTCGCAGGCCCGCTGGTCGGCACTGGTGGGGCCTTGCTGGAGGCCAGGATCAGGGTGGCTTGTGGGTGTGGGGTCTATGAGGGGCTGGACCGGTTGGGGCAGGGGGTCCTGGCAGGAAAGGGAGTCGCCGGCAGGCAGGTGGCCCGGGTGGTGTCCATCCAGGAGTGTGTGTCATCACCACAACCCTCCCTGGTCTCAGGGTCCTCGCCCCTCCTGGGGGGCAAGTGAGCATGTGTGTGCTCAGGCCTGCTCCACTGTCTTGTGCACAGGCCCCCGTGCAGGTTCCTCCTGATGTATCTACAGGTGTGTGCACACCTGGGGAGTCCAGTGTGTGTGTGTGTGTGTGTGTGTGTGTACATGCAGATGTGTGTGTGTGTACAGGTGTATGAGTGCAGGTGTGTGTAGGGTTGTGTGTGCGCAGGTGTGTACAGGTATGTGTGTGTGCCGGTGTGTGTGCAAGTGTATGTGTGTACAAGTAGGTGTGTGCAAGTGTGTGTGCAGGTGTGTGAACGCAAGTGTGAGTGCAGGTGTGTGTATTCAGGTGTGTACAGGTATGAGTGTGCAGGCATATGTGTGTATAGGTTTGTTAATGCAGGTATATGAGGGCAGATGTGTGAATGCAGGTTTGCATGTGTAGGTGTGTGTGTACAGGTGTGTGCTCAGGTGTGAGTGCATGTGTATGTGTGCAGGTGTGTTTGCAGGTGTGTTTGCAGGTGTGTGCGTGCAGGTGTTTCCAGGTTTGTTTACAGGTATGTGTGTACAGCTGTGAGTGCAGGTGTGTGTTTGCAGGTGTGTGTGTGTAGATGTGTGAATGCACGTGTGTGAGTGCAGGTGTATGCAGGTGTGCATGCAGGTGTGTGTGCACAGGTGTGAGTGCACGTGTGTGTACACATGTGTGCATACAGGTGTGTGTACGGCTGTGTGAGTGCAGGTGTGTGTACAGGTGTGTGAGTGCTGGTGTGTGCATGCAGGTGCGTATGTGCAGGTGTGCGTGTACAGGTGTATGCAGGGTGTATGTGCAGGTGTGTATGCAGGGGTGTGTGTGTATAGATGTTGCACAGGTGTGTGTGCAGGTATGTGAGTGCAGGTGTGTGTGTACAGCTGTGAGTACAGGTGTGTGTGTGCACAGGTGTGTATGTAGGTGTGTGTGTGTGTATAGGTGTTGCGCGGGTGTGTGTGCAGGTATGTGAGTGCAGGTGTGTGTACAGGTGCGTGTTTGCAGGTGTGTGTGCGCAAGTGTGTGTGCAGGTGTGTACGTGGTGTGTGCGCAGGTGTGTATGTGCAGCTGTGTGTGTGCAGGTATGTGAGTTCAGGTGTGTGTCTACAGCTGTCAGTGTAGGTGTGTGTGTGCGCAGGTGTGTATATAGGGGTGTGTGTGTATAGGTGTTTCGTGGGTGTGTGTGAAGGTATGTGAGTGCAGGTGTGTGTTTGCAGGTGTGTGTACAGGTGTGTGAGTGCAGGTTGTGTACAGGTGTGTGAGTGCTGGTGTGTGCATGGAGGTGCATATGTGCAGGTGTGTGCAGGTGTGACAGGTGTGAGTGCAGGTGTGTGTGCATGTATGTGAGTTCAGGTGTGTGTGTGTGCAGGTATGTGTGCAGGTGTGTATGTGCGGGTGTGTGTGCAGGTCTGTGATTTCAGGTGTGTGTATACAGGTGTTAGTGCAGGTGTGTGTGCGTGCAGGTGTTTGCTTGCAGCCCAGGGGAGTCCTTCCTGTCTCCTCGGACGCCTCCTCTCCCGCGCCCTGTGGAGCTCCGTCCCTGGCCCGTCCTCACCGCAGGGCCAGGACTGACCGCAGCCTGAGTGGTGCTTGGGCACTTTTGCAGCCAAAGCGTGTTCTGAGAGGGCACAAGAAGAGCCATCAGCTGGGCTGCCAGCCCCACACGGGGCATGAAGGAGCAGGACAAGTGAGCTGGGCGGGGCCCTGGGGGCACCGTCACCGCGTGCAGCGTCAGACTGAGGTTCGTTTTCCTACCTCCGTACCTAGTGACGTCAGCTCACGGCCCATTTCCGACTGTCACTCAACTCAGCCGTGCGCCTGCCGCTGCCCCTTGAAGAGAAGCAGCTCATTGGCCACATAAGTATGTTCCTGTCATCCGTTCAGACCCTCCGAGCTCTGAGGGTGCGGGGCCGAGACCCGAGCTTCAGACCGTCCCTCCGAGCACGCCTGCGGTCCGCTCCCGGACGCACAGGGAGCCAGCGGTGGGAAGGGATCTCGCTGCGGAAGCCGTCCCGAGGGTCTGTGGGGGGCGTCCGCGGTGGGGGTGAGAAGTGAGGGAGTGGACTGTGGCCAGTCAGCAGCAGCCAGTGTGCACACGTGTCCCTGAGGTCGCCCCCCAAGTGCCTTTCTAGGGTCTCAGCCCAGCGCCCTGGGGCGTGTTCTGGCAGCTTCTGCGGTGTTTCCCGGCTGGGAGCCCGTGTGCATAAGAGGCGGCCCCTTCTGGCTGTTTATTCAGGTGTGTCTCCTTGTCCCCAGGCGGACCCTGTCCTCTCTCCAGGAGAAAAGCAACCCAGCAGCTCCGGGCTTCCTCTCTGGGGACGCAGTGTCTGCTGGGTTACATCTGCAGGTTCTGGTCCACCTTCTAGGATTCTAGTGTCACAACTGGGCTTTTTGACAAGTAGGAGACTTCCTCATCCCACCGTTTCCCCTGACGCGTGCCGCCACTTGCCCTCCAGGCAGGTGGAGTGACACCAGCTCTGGTCCCCGGCTGTGGCTTCCTCTCCTGCCGGCACTGGTGACCTGAGCACCACCTCATTCATCTCTGCCATGTGACACAGAGGAGCAGCTCAGGCCGTCTTCTCGGAGACGGGGGTCACCAAAGCAGCATTTTTCAGGACTTCCCTCGACACTGCCTTTTGGACACTGGCCTCCCCAGGGCCCTTTGCAGGCTGGAGGGTGTTTCCAGGCCAGGCACAGTCTGGACACAGAACGTGTCCCTTCTTGGGGCACAGGCAGTGGAATGGGCAGGAAAGGAAGACAGAGGTCCTGTTGTCGGTTATTTTTTATTGTAAAATGGTACAGAAAACCACCTTGAGAAGCCGCTGACCAAGAACAGGCTACAGCTCCCCTGGAGACACCGGTGGAGACAGGTGTGCTGGTGAGGGTCCAGGGAGGAGCCCAGATCGGTTTCCACATGGAGCCACCCCGGAAGAGTGTCAGGGAGGCTGCCGGCTGGCTGTCGGTGATCTGGGGCCTCAGGCTGGAAAGTGGTGCAAGTTTTAAGACGCTGGGTTCGCACAGTAATCCTGCGGGCTTGGTGGGTGGGACGCCTCTAACGTACATGGTAACAATGTTAAACGTTGGGGTTTCTGACATTTTCCTGTGTATTCACTCGTCTGTGCCGTTAACACATCCGTCACACCCGCCGTGTCCATGTGCGGGGCGGCCTTGCATGGGGACCAAGGCCCCCCTCAGTGAGACCCTGGCTGCCGGGGCCGCCCTGGGACCCACAGAGGGGCCTGCGTCTCAGTCCGGCTAGTGGTGTGGGCGAGGGGAGAGGAGCCAAGGCCTTGCCTGGCCACACGCATCGGGCTGGCAGCCGGGGCAGCGCGTGCCGGCGGTGGGCTCAGCGGTCAGCCCGCTTGGGGGGCCGGGCCCCAGGAGGCGGAGCACCAGCGGCCTATGACTCGAGGCCCGGTCCTGGGTGGAGTCTGGCCTGGGGGATGTGGCTTCCGTGGTCACGGTGGCCTCTCTGGATCTCCCAGCGGATACTCATGGCTGTGCACCCTGTGCTGGGTGTGGACGGGCCTGGTCCCAGGAGGGGCGGCCGCTGGGCGCCCTGAGGAGCCACGGCCGTGGGGCTGTGCCTCGAGGCCCTGCTCATGCTGCCGGCGTTTGCCGGGGGGGCGAGCGGTCCGCCGGGTTGAAACCCGTCGCCGCACAGCCGTCTCACAGGAGTATTCTCGGAAATGCTGCGAATAGGTTTTCGCAGGCGAGGCGTGAGTCACGAAACCGTGTGCTGGGATTCAGGACGGGTCACTGGAACTCTGGGCTCCACGGTGACTGTGGAACCGCCCCTCCTGTGGGCCCAGGGCGCGGCGTCCGGAGCAGACGTGCGCCTTTCGGGAGTCCCCACGGGGCACCTGGTGGTCTCCCCCTCTGAGCGCGGCCCACTCCCACATCTGTCGTCGGCACACCACTCGTCGTAGAAACAAGTCTATTTAAAAAATGTGTGTTTCCTTTGTATGTTTGACGCCCATCCTGAAATTTGATTTTCAGTCTGCCTCCCCTCTGCCTCCCCCTCTTCCCTCATCCGCCCGCCCCTCCACTGTCCCTATTATATTTTTTATTGAAGGCTGAGATGAGCCGTCACTGCATCATGGGCCCATTACGCTTCTAACAATTCCATTTGCACTGTATTGTTTGTCTCATCGCTGGGAAATTCGGGTGATTCATCATGCCTGAAGACGCACCTGATCCCCACCGCCTGGAGAGCCCGGGCGCCGGGTGGCAGGGACACCGCAGGCGCCACGCGGGGGGCGCGGGGGGACGCGCGGCTTCTCAAGTGTTGATGAGTTCCATTTTGTAACGTGCCCCCCGCTCTCCTCCACAGCCCCCTGAGCCCAGAAAAGGGGAAGGAGCTGATGGAGGCCGTGGCGCGAGTCCTCGAGGTGCCGATGAGCGTCTTCACAGACATCGCGTGAGTGCCAGGCGCGGGCCCTGGGGTTTTCTCCTCTGCTCACATCAGGCTCCGTTTCATAGATTGGTTTGCAAGGGAGAGAACCGTGTGCCTGGGGTTCTCGTTAATTATACCAGAGAGAAGCAGCTCAGGAAAGAAACGGAAGGGAGACTCCAGGTGGGTTTGGTACGTTATTTAAGTGCAGAAGGAACTGGAGTGTAATTGTAAAAATTATGATCTCCTGGAAAGGCAGGGCCCTGGGGCCATGGTTCTCAGCCCTGCTGCACCTAGAATCGCCTGGGAGGCTCAAGAACCTTCTGGTGCCTGGCCCCAGGGGATGGCACGAGTCCATGAAAAGTCAGCATTTATTGAGTACCTACAGTGTACAGACCTGCTGTGTACTCGCTGCACCAAGGGGAAGAGCTGTCTAGCCTGTGTGGCCGGCAGTGGACCAGCCGGGGACTGGGGTGCTGGCACATGTCCGCGGTGTGGGGTGGCTGTCAGTGGACTGGCCGGGGACCGGGGTGCTGGCACGCGTCCACGGTGTGGGGCGGCTGTCAGTGGACCGACTGGGGACCGGGGTGCTGGCACGCGTCCGTGGTGTGGGGCGGCCGGCGGTGGACCGACCAGGGACCGGGGTGCTGGCACGCGTCCGTGGTGTGGGGCGGCCGGCGGTGGACCGACCAGGGACTGGGGTGCTGGCACACATCCGTGGACCAGCCGGGGACCGGGGTGCTGGCACGCGTCCACGGTGTGGGGCGGCTGTCGGTGGACCGGCCGGGGACTGGGGTGCTGGCACGCGTCCACGGTGTGGGGCGGCCGTCGGTGGACCGGCCGGGGACCGGGGTGCTGGCACGCGTCTGCGGTGTGGGGCGGCCGGCGGTGGACCGGCCGGG
>PISW01017133.1:0-11155 GCA_004023785.1 Mungos mungo
TTCACTGGGGCAGTGGCTGGGCCACAGCAGAGGACATCAAGCTTGGGAGAAAGTGGATGTGCCAGGCTCAATAATCACTAAGGTCCCGTCCCACTTTTTAAATTTCCAAGTACTCAGCGTTGGCCAGGCTGCGAGTCAGAGCACAATCCCTAGGATGCCCCGACTTTTGACAGCAGCTGCAAATTGGTGGGTGATCCTCAAACCACCCTGAGATTGAGTGATGCCCTGAAAGGGCTCACCGAGCTCACTGAGACCTGTCCACTCAGGCACAGTGCCTTCCAGGGAAGGATGCAGGTGGCTGGCAGCCAAAGAGAGGGAGACACGGGGCGGAGTCTGGGAGGGTTTTGAACGTGAAGCTTCCGTTGTCCTCGGACGCATGGTGTCCTGCATGCAGTCTGTGACAAAGCACTTGGAACATTGCCCACTGGGGAAGCTCACACTGTGAAAGAAAACAGTGACTCTGAGGTTTATTAAGATGGTGAAGAAGACTTAATTCAGGGATATGGCCATAGAAGACAGAACAGGCTCTAGTCCAGATAAGGGGAAGACAGCTGGGGATTTCTAGCCAAGGCTGGAGGCGTGGGTGGGGAATGGGAAACCACAGAGAGGACGAGGATTCTTGCTAAACAGACCAACAGGGTTCTTGCTGAAGGCGGGTCAAGATTTCTACATCAGGGGCACCCGAAAGACTCAGTTGGTTAAGCTTCAGACTCTTGATTTCAGCTCAGATCATGGTCTCACTGTTTGTGAAATAGAGCCCTGTGTTGGGTTCTGCACTGACAGCGAGGAGCTTACTTGGGGTTCTCTCTCTCTTCCGTTCTTCCTTTCGCTCCCCCCCCCACTTTCTGCTTTTGCTCTCTCTCTCTCTCTCTCTCTCTCTCTCTCTCTCTCTCTCTCTCTCAAAATAAAGAAATATACTTAAAAATTAAACTAGAACTTCCACATCAAAAGTGGCATTTGATCAGATATTAATGGTGATCAAATAACAAGAGTGGGAAGATTCTCATTAAACTAACAGGGTTCTGGCTAAGACTGGGCACCACAGGCTGTCATGGAAATGAAACAGAAAGTCATGGTCCACAAGGTACACACAGACTGCACCTGGTCAATGAGAGGGCCTAGAAGAGTCTGACTAAAGTTTGGTCAAGAGGAGAGTCTTTTTCAACCCCAGCCTTGGTGTATAGACTTTTCCTGGGGCCTAGGGACATGGCCTGCATGGCTGACCTGTCTGTCGTATCCATCCCCTCTTTGAGGTCACACTCATGCCCTTAGTTTCTTGTTCGTCTGTAGGTCAGAACCCACAGCACATGACCCAAAGCCCCCATCATACAGCGTGTTGTCAGGTGATGTCAGGCCCAAGGCCCAGGCAAAGGAAGACAGTCCTATGATTCTAGGACCCTTACCATTGTAGGCAGAGGCCTAGAGATCACTTCCCAGTAGTCAAGGGAAAAGGGCACACCTCTCTGTGGGTAGGTTTGATCCTTCCCACACACTAAGATTCTCCAAAGGAAGGTGTTTCTGCTCCAACCGTACTTCTCTTTGTCCACCTACAAACACTGTGGCACGGAGAGTGGAGGCCTGCCCTTGAGTCGGAAGCCATCTTTTTGAATACCTACCACCTGAGGCGCCTGGGCAGCTCAGTCAGGTAAGCATCCGACTGTTGATTTCAGCTCAGGTCATGATCTCAACAGCACAGAGCCTCTTGGGATTCTTTCATTCCCTCTCTCACTGCTCATTCTTCTCTCCTGCCCCTCAAAACAAATAAATAAATACACTTCAACGAAACACCTACCACTTAAGAGAATATTAAGATGAACACTTATTTCTTCCCTGACTGAAGATGTATCACGGAGCACGAGCAAGGTACAGAATGTGTGTAACAGTGCAAGAAACAGTCTTTGCCTCTGTCCAATTCTTGTCCATTTGATTGATAGTAGAAGCCCTGTGGTTCTTGTAAGGGAGATCAAGTCAAGTCCATGTGACATATAAGCTTTTCTTACTCACTTGACCTTCCCTGTTACAGGGAGGAGGCAGAGGAGCTACGTGAGGGTCTGAGAGTGCTGGAAAAAGACCTGAATACGAGGGACAAAGACAGGCTCCAGAGTGACCACCTGGAGAGGCAGCGCTTTTTGAATGCATTTCCCCAGTTGAAACAGGAGCTCGAGGATCAAATTCGAAAGCTCCGCGAGCTTGCTGACAAGGCTGACCAGGTACACAGGAACTGCACCATCGCCAACATTGTGGCCAGATCTACCGGAGTCGCCTCCGGTGTCCTGACCTTGCTGGGTCTGGGTCTGGCCCCTGTGACGGCAGGGATCAGTCTGACACTCTGTGCAACTGGGATGGGGCTGGGAGCAGCATCTGTTGTCACCAGTGTGTCCAGCAGCATCGTGGAGCATTCAGAAATGTCATCCCTGAAAGCCGAAGCCAGTCAGGTGACATCAGCTGGCAGTGACAAAGGGAAGGAAGTTGCAAAGGCTATGGGTGAGAACATACCCCAAATTATTTCCTTAACAAGAAACTTCACTGAAGTCCTGGAAAACATTGGAAAGAATGTTCGTGCCATCAGGCTGGCCAAAGCCAATCCTCGCTTAGTCGCCCATGCCAAGAGATTCATGACAGCTGGGAGAGTGTCGGTTCGGCGTGGGAAGCAGGTGCAGAGAGCGTTTGGAGGCACTGCTCTGGCAATGACAAGAAGAGACAGGCTCATGAGTGCGGCCAACGCGGGCATCGTCCTTATGATGGATGTGGCCAGCATTGTGGAAGAATCAAAGCACTTGCATGAGGGGGCAAAGGCAGAGTCGGCTGAGGAGCTGAGGCAGCAGGTCAAGTTGCTGGAGAGCAAGCTGAAGGAACTCATCCAGACTCATGAACGTCTGAAGAAGACCTGACCCGTGACCTCTGAGCAGGGCAGGGAGGAGGGCCAGGTGTGGGAGAAAGGCATGGCGGTACCTTGTTAGAGGGGAATAGGGGGCAAGATAATGTTTTTGAGGGCGTTTGGGTGGCTCAATCGGTTTAGTGTCCGACTCTTTGTTTCTGCTTAGGTCACCATCTCACGATCTGTGGGTTCGATCCATGTAACAGATTCCTCGCTGACAGTGCAGAGCCTGCCAGGGATTCTTTCTTCTCTCCTCTCTCTGCCCCTCCCCTGCTCTCTCTCTCTGAAAATAAATAAATAAAATTTAAAACAATTTTGAAGTTTTTGGAATGGAGTAAAAGGGAGTTTTAGTCATTTCTATAGCTGAGCATGGGGGTGGTGGTGAGTGGTTAATGTAGATGATGAGGGATGTAGATGATGAGGGGCAGGGGTGTCAAAGAGAAGGAAGGCACGTGGAACCAGGAAGAAAGAGGGAGGGGACTAGAGAGTGAGGGTGATGGACCAAAGAGGACACGGAGGACATGGCTAAAGAGAGACATGGAGGAACAAGCCATGGGAAGGCCAGGCTCACTCCAGTTAGAATTGTTGGCATGTGGAGAAGTGCCTCTCCGTTGACCTCCCCATGGTGTGACGTGCCAGCGAGAATGGACTCCTCCCCTTCTGAGGGCGATCCAGCCCTACCTGTCCTGGGTCCACCCACATTCATCTTCCGGTAGGCTCACCTTAGGTAGAAGGTGACTTCCCCGTGATGACTGGTGGTGGTGACTTGGATGGTGGCCGCAGTCCCGGTGGTGGAGATGATGGCAGTAGTGGGGGGAAATGTTTGGCCGCTTTCTCGTGCTCCTTGAGGCCAGGGTACAGCAAGACACTGAGAGGTTTCAAAGGCTGAGTTGGAATAGTGGTTGATTTGGGGAAGAAAACAAAGAAAAGAAAGAAAATAGGAAGCAATGGCCAGCAGCAGATCAAGGAAACTTGCTGTATGTCAAGGAAATCAACCCGCTTGGGGCCAAGGGACACCACCTCTTTGAGCCTCGGTTGCCTCGTTGGTTGGTTGGTGGGGGACAGTAATAGGCAAGATGTATTTAAAAAGACATTTTTTGGGGGCACCTGGATGACTCAGTCGGTTAAGCCTCCGACTTCAGCTTAGGTCATGATCTCACGGTCATGGATTCGAGCCTGCATTGGGTTCTGTGCTGACAGCTCAGAGCGTGGAGCCTGCTTCTGATTCTGTGCCTCCCTCTCTCTCTGCCCCTCCCTGCTCATGCTCTGAGTCTCTCTGTCTCAAAAATAAATAAAACATTCAAAAAAATTTTTAAGACATTTTTTTTTGAGGGGGAGAGTACCAGTGGGGGAGGGACAGAGAGAGAAGGAGACACAAAATCCAAAGCAGGTTCCAGGCCCTGAGCTGACAGCACAGAGCCCAACATGGGGCTCGAAATCACCGACCACAAGATCCTGACCTGAAGTGAAGTTGGGTGATTACCTGACTGAGACACCCAGGCGCCACTGCAACATGGTGTTATAGATCCATGTGGTTATTCCTTCCTGTGCTCCATGATCAGCTACAGTCAATGTGGACTGATTCAGCTGGCCTCTGTATGTTCATAGAGGTGCTTGCCTGGGCTCTGGAGGCCCGACTTTCCTTCCCCACGAGATGGTCTTCCAGGCTCTCAGGGAGAAAGTTCTCCTTTGCTTTCCCCTCAGACCTCGGCACCCTGCAGGCCCCACTGGACGCACAAAGTGTGTGTTTGGGGTGATTGTTCGCATCTGCTTTTAACCTAAGCACTGATGTGTTCCTCAGCCGGTGTCCAGGACCCAGGGTTCAGTGATAGATGGTTGTGTTTCTCTCATGGGTAGGAGCGCCAAGTCTCGAACGCCCCAGATTTCTTTCTCCTTCCTTCCCTCATGGACTGCCAAGCCGGTCAAGGCCTTCCCTTCCATATCAAGGAATCATAGTGATTCTCTCTTCCTTTGTTCTTCCCCAGACCCCACCTGACTCCCTTTCTTCCCAGAAATGCCCTGTGTCAGTTCTCTCCCAGCAGGGTGGGGAGGAGGCTCCCAGCCATCCTGCTCATGTGGTTGGTGGACAAATTGTGGACCTGTGGGTTCACCAGCCCAGTCATTATTAATGGGGAAGGCACGAAAACCATCACTGAGCGGACAGGTCTAGTTGTCACCCAGAGCTCATTGCCAGGGATTTTCGGCACTGGAGTCAAAGAGAAAGATTCATTGGGTATTTTACCCACATTAAGTGACCTGGCCCTAATGTCTTTCCAAGTGTCTGTTGCTCTGACGTGCCTGGTAGGAAACTGAAGGACACAGGAGGGGTGCCTTGTGGAATTCAAGCAACAAGCCACACTTAGAATCCCCGCCATATTGGATGGCATCTCAGGCTGAGATAATGGATACTGATGGGATGGGTTTGGGGGACCCAGGGACAAAGTGGGGACTCAAAGGCCCCATGTGGTGAAGCTGTAGGGAACAGGCCTGGGGCCAGGGCAGGGAGTATCTAAGTCGAGGGATCAGAGACTTGTCCCCTTATCTAAGGCTCTACTCCAAACAAGGATGTCGTTATTCAGGCTTCCTACTCTTCAGCGAGTGGAATAATTCTTGGTTACGTGGCCTGTTATTTTTCTCACCACTTTTTATCCATCCCGTTTAACATCAGATCTGTGAACTGGAAAGCCTCCGCTGTGTAGAGGTGGAGAGTCCTCAGAACGTGAGGTTTGAGGCCTTTAGATGGTTAGCACTGGGTATTGCCAGGAGCAATGAATCAGCCACAAGTTCTGTCCCTTGAATTGTTGGAAAAGAATTTCATTAGATTTTTTTTTTTTTTTGAGACAGAGAGAAGGGAAGGGGCAGAGAGACAGGTAGGGAAACCCAAGGAAGCTCCTTGCCATCAGCACAGAGCCCGAAGGGGGCTTGATCTCACGAATCATGAGATCATGACTTGACTGAAATCAAGAGTCCGTTGCTCAACCGACTGAGCCTCATAGGCATTCGTTGTATTCCTTGAATGTCACCCTCCAACAGGGAAGGAAGGAGGTGTGGCCAGCCTCTGAGACAGAAGACCATCGGGCACAGGAGCTGTCTTCCCCCATCATATAAGGAACGTGGTTGTGGAGCGTTCCTTGTGTCCGCCTCCACCACAGGACAGTGGACCCCTCGGTTGTATCAGTGAACCAACCCTGGGGATGGCGGTCCTAATCCTTCAGATGCTGTGACATCTCTACCGTACTCAAGTAGTGAAAAATCTCATTGGGATTATGAACAACCCAGCAGCTAAGCATTTAAAAGGCCCATATGGAGGAATCTGGTGGCTCAGAGGATCAGGAGATTGGTTCAGAAGACAGAGTTTATACTTGCTGTCAGAATACAAACGCAGGGAACGTCTAATCTCGGTACCTCGAGAGAGGATCTGTTGATTGAGCTGAGCACATGGGGAGAAAGACTGAGGGGTCCACAAGTGTCTCGATGGATGCAACAGACAGAAATCCAGCTGGCCTCCCTTCCCCCCATATGGCTTGGACCTGTGATCAGGGAAGACAGAGGTGATGAATTGCTGCTAGATCTATGAAGGGGCAGGGTCCAGAGGGGATGATGGGGATACTAACCCCTACTGAGGGAGCATAGATGGAGGAAATGGCCAAAGGAACTTTGCAAGGCTAGAGATGAGCGATTAATAAGGACTAAGGACAGATGGCTAACCTTGAGCAGATTTGAGCAGGGAGATCAGAATGGAATGTTTCAGAAGGGAATCCGTGAGTTTCATGGGGACATGTCATAGATGGGGAAGTGAGTCTGTACCTTGAGAAGCATATGAGGGACATGCTGGGATGTTGAGGGAACGCATTCCGGGAGGAGGGGGCACACTAAGGGGCCAGGTGGGGCGGTTGTGGGTTGTGTTTTGGCACGAAGCAGGTGTTAGGCTGGAGGTAGAGGACCTTGGTGACAGAGTCACCTCGTTCCAGGAAGTGAAGGCCTAATTTGTTTATATCCACTTAAAAAACATAAAAAGTTAACATTTGTTCAGCACCTAATATATGTCAGTCACTCTACTTAGCATACATGATCTTAGTTTTCTCCCAATAATATTGAACAGATGAAGAAACCAAGGCAGAGATCGGTGTGCTTTAGGTTAAGATCCGAAGTCACATAATCTGCCCTCTGCAGGTGTCAACTCTTCTCTCCCCGAGGCCACACCCTGCCAGCGAATGCCATGGGTGACATATTTGTCAAATATTGTTAAGAAGGAGCATACTTCATCCCTGCCCCAGGACACTCCCACCGGGAGATCTGGGCGACCACGTTGGGGCATCCGCGTTATGGACCTGGGCAAGTAGGCTCAGCCATGAAGTTCTCCAAGGCTTTTTGGTCAGTCAACAGGAGACGCAGTTCATCCTGGCTCACGGAATTCCAAAAGTACTCAGTGGGGTCCTCGATGAAGCTTGTGTTCTCTAGATGGAAAACAAAAAGTAAAAGGTTGATTTGTTGTTTCTTTTTCCTGCTTCACTAAGGCAGAGAGGACACTGGCTTTGCTGGAGAAAACCCACAACAATAAATCTGTTTAATTATTCAGACCCGGCCTAGGCAGGAGAATTGAGATGCGTAGACTCAGGCCTTGACCAGCTTTCATATCTAATAAGCAGGTGCTAATATGCAGACACAGCAGGTGTCTTAACAGAGCCCTGGTGGCCAGAGGCTACTGGGCGAGGGGAGGTTTCCCCTGGAGTTAACAAGGTGCATATAGAAGGGACAAAAACAAAATGTCGGGAAGGCTTACTGTGCAGCAGGCCCTTGCCCTGACTGCACATACTTGTGATATTGGATCCTCACAACAACATAAGGGAATACTCTCATTTCACTGGTGAGGGTAGATAAGACACCCGGCTAACAAGTTGTGTGGTGACCCAGCCCAGCTTAGGGTCCAGTTCCCTGGCCACCAGGCCACAGGGCAAGAGCCAGAGGGAAGGTGCTCCATTGGTAATGCCCCACAGTTGTCCTGAGCCATGCTGGAACATTGGGCAGGTCAACAGGATAGCAGACTCCTCCCAGGTGACTGGTCTACCTCCTCCTCTGGCCTGTGGGCTGTTCTGGCCTGACTTCTGGGTCATTTGAAAGCAGCAGTGGGAAGGAGGAAGTGAGCACCCCAGCCTTGAGCCTGGGAAGAGGACAGGAGAGTGGGGCCCCTGTAGACTGCTGGGGTGGGACTCCCCTTGGTCCCTGCAAAGGCTCAAAGACACTCAGCAGTCTCCTTCAGTCTGATTCCTCTGTATGTCAACTCAGCTGGAGGCACTCCCCCGATTTCAGGAATCATCTGGAGTTGACTACCTGGCGCTTCTTGGGTCATGGTGTCAGCACTGGGATTGTGGAGTTTTCATTATAGCCTGAATCTAGGTCTAGGTCCGAAGGAGGTGGTGCTTCAGCCTTGGGAAAGAAAGAACAAATCGTGGAGTCAAATGTGAGCCAGTCAATGAGAAAGAATGAAATCTGGCCATTTGTAGCAACTGGATGGATCTGGCAGGTGTCATGTTAAGAGAAGTAAGTCAGGCAGGGAAGGACAGATGCCATATGTGTTTCACCTCTAACTGTAGTAGGAGAAACTTAACAGAGGACCATGGGGGAGGGGAGGAGGGGAAAGAGTTAGGGAGAGGGAGGGAGGCAAATCATGAGAGATTCTTGAATACTGAGAACAAACTGAGGGCTGAAGGGGGAGAGGCAAAGGAGAACGTGGGTGAAGTTCATAGACGAGGATATTTGTGGAGAAGAGCACTGGGTGTTATATGGAAACCAACCTGACAATGAAGTATAAATTAAAAACTAACAAACAACCAAGCAAAGAAACAAACAAAAAATTGTGAGCCAGCTGTGCCCACGCAACGTGTGTTGGTTCCCTTGGGAAGCCACACATGCCTACAGGGACATGACCTGATCTGTCTATCTCCTGGACCCTACTATTGCTCCCAGGGGAGGGTGCTCACCTCACTGCAGTTCACTCCCAGGACAGGTCAGAGGCCTACAGTCCAGTAGGGGCCCGAGGAGAATATAATCAGATCAGGAGCCTGCTATCAAAGAAGTTATAAAAGCATTGAAACCAAACACAGAAAATAAGATGGGAAGAAATGTTCTGCCAATTACTTGAGGTCGGCACATCTGTGTATCTGAATTGATAAGAGCTAATGTTGATCAAGCATCCATGAGGGGCAGGGCTCCTTACGTGTCCCCTCCCCGAATATTCACACACTCTCCATGAGGTGGGAGCCCATGGGGCTCCTAGTGGGGGGCCTGATTTGTTTCCACAACAGAAGCCACGGGCAGGCCCACAACTTCTTGGCTCCCTGTCTCCTGTGTGGTGCGCCCCTCAAGGTGGACTCCAGAGGGATGCGTGTAATGGGAAACTGGGCCTACACCCTGAAGAACAAGCTCTGACCCAGGACCCAGGGCCAGCCCTACCCAGACTTGAGCAGGAGCTGGACCACCTTAAGGAACCAGATAAGATGATCCCTGGGCCTGAATGAAATGAGAGCAGGAGAGGAAGGGGAGCCACTGAGGTGTCAGAGGCTTGTGTCACCTCCACAGGGAGGAGAGGTTACTGGAAGGAATGTTACCACAGCAGTCTCATGGTCACCCGAGGCCTGGAACCTCAAAGGCCCAGAGACGCGTGGCTTGGGGAAGGGGCCGCCGATGGGTGTGCTGGCCCCCTGACCAGCGTTCCCGCCTCTTCCCCTTGTTACACCTCGAGTTTGAATTCCAAGGTCCACTGGTGTCTTCTGACTTATCTTCATGTTCATTCATTCTGGCGGAGCCTTCTCTCACAGGAATGTGGAAAAAAAATTTTAGTGACAATCAAGATATGAAACACATGTATGATCCCTAAAGGTTCCTGTGTCCAGTCCGTTTCTCTCCCAGCCCTGGGCACACCCTGACTGGCATTTTGTCACTATAGTGACATATATATATTGCATGTACAGCATGTAAATACTATAGAGAGAGAAATTCCTAGAACTGTATGTAAATCGAATTCTACAGTGTTTCCTGGGACTGTGTACTAATGGAACACTAGAGTATATATTGGACATACTCTTGTCTCCAGCATACTCTTTTGAGATACACTCACATTGTTGTATATATCGGTAGCTCATGTTTTAAAACTGATGAGTGACACGCATGGGTATACCACATTTTGTTCACCCTGGTGACCGACATTTCTTTTCTTGTCTTTCTTTTTTCTTCTCTTAATATTTTATTAATTTTTTAAATTTACATCCACGCTAGCATTTAGTGCAACAATGCTTTCTGGAGTAGATTCCTTAACGCCCCGCACCCCGTTAGCCCATCCCATCTCCCATAACCCCTCCAGCACCTCTTTGTTTGGTCTCTTTATTTAGGAGTCTCTGATGTTTTATCTCCCTCCCTGTTTTCATATTCTTTTTGCTTCCCTTCCCTTCTGTTCGTCTGTTTCATATCTTAAAGTCCTCCTGTGAGTGAAATCATATGCTCTTCATCATTCTCTGACTAATTTCGCTTAGCATAATTTCCTTAGTTCATGCATGTGGTTGCAAATGGCAAGATTTCGTTCTTTTTTATTGCTGCACAATAATCCGTTGTACCTACATAGCACATTGGGGTGCACGTGTCCCTTGGAAACCGCACACCTGTGTCCCTGGGATAAATACCTAGTAGTGCAATAGCTGGGTCATAGGGTAATTCTAGTTTTAATTTTTGGGGAACCTACATAATGCTCTCCAGAGTTTGCACTCCCAAAAGGAATTCCCACCAGTTTGCATTCCCAAAAGCCTTTCTCTTTAGGGAATCTCTACACCCAGCTTGGATCTCAAACTCATGACCCTGAGATCCAGAGTTACACACTCCACTGACTGAGCCAGCCAGGCACCCCCAGGGTTGTTTCTAATGTGAGACATGTGTTAACATCACAGTGGCGCAGAGGTTCTTGGAGACACTAACCCAGCTCCGACCTGCACAGAGGGGGCAACAGGGAGCTGTTCAGGTCTGGGGCGACCTGCACCTCACAGTGGTTTTATTTGGTCGTCAAGCTAAAATTATGCTGGCAAAGGAGAAAAGAACCAGAGGGAGGGGAATTACAGGAAAATGACCAGATGATCACTAAACAGGCAGAAATGGACAAAACATAACATGAAATAAGTGTCAAAGTTCAAAATGTGGAAATGGGCTTGAGTTCGCCTCTCCCGCCCCCCCCCCCCATGTTGGTGAGTGTCAGGCCTGCAGCGGGTTTAGACTCCTCCCCCAGGCGCCCTG
>PISW01017134.1:0-11108 GCA_004023785.1 Mungos mungo
GGTGTAGTGGGGCGGAGCGTGAGGAAAGCATACTTACCTGGCAGGGGAGATACCATGATCAAGAAGGTGGTTTTCCCAGGGCGAGGCTTATCCATTGCACTCCGGATGTGCTGACCCCTGCGATTTCCCCAAATGTGGGAAACTCGACTGCATAATTTGTGGTAGTGGGGGACTGCGTTCGCGCTCTCCCCTGGCTTATTTGGTCATAAAAACAGGTCATCTGTGCTTAAGGTTATGTTGTCTTCGTCGTTATTCGACTTATTAGGTGGCTTTGTTAGTAGTTACTGGGGAGCAGCCAGCATGCTTTTTCTTGCTGTCGTAGGTTTTGGGAACACGACTTTGTGTTTGTGTAACCTCACTTCTGTTCTTATAGTTTAAATAAGTAGGTGTTATCTTCGCAGCCTTTTTTTCAGTTTGCAGTGCTAAGTGATAACAATATTTCTCTGTACGTAGGTGTTTATGCTATGCGAGGAAGCAGCCCCGGACTAGTCTACGCAAGTCAGAATCGGACTAGTCTATGCAAGTCAGAATCGCAGTCAGACCTGAATATTGGCCAAATGCGTTTGTGATCCTCTCAGGAACATACAACGGTGACCAGTTTCTTCTCTTGTGAGAGGCTACAATTAGGCCGTCTTTGTCCCCTACACTTTAAATATCTAATCTTGCGTCCGACTTCATTTTTTAAGTATTAGCTACCTTGCTTGATGTCTTTTGCACCTTATAAGCCATTACTAGCCAGTTCCAAAGATACCACCCACTCATCATTCCTTCCCCAAAGCACTTCATATTTCTGGCTTTGGTTTTCCTTTCCACTTCTCTCAGGCTCTCTACAGACAGAAAAATACTAGCTCTCTCTCAACCTCCAATAACTGTCAGAAGTGATTTTAGATTTTCCCTATCTAAAAATGCAGTTACCATATATTGAACTACAGTTTATAAGAAAACCAACCAGGTCCAGTTTTGACAGCTGTGAACATTTTGCCAATTTCTTTCCAAGGATGTCTTCTTGCTCACTTCTGATCCACAAATGTCCTGGCAAATAGAAACTACTTAACCAAACAAAGGCAGGGCCATGGAGGGAAGAACCCTCAGGCCTCCTGTTGGCTTCCTCCAACAGCATTCAGAAGCTACTGCCACCACTCCAAAGACGAGGAACCGGAGTTGAGTTGAAAGTTGGGGGTGGAGTTGAGGAAAGGGTTGTATACAAACAAGGGCAGGTCCAAAGAAAACTGAAGAGCACATTTGAATGCCTGTCAAATATTGAGGACACTGAAAGTGGAAGTCATAGGTCCTACAGACTGACCTAGTTTGATGAAGAAGGGCGGTGAATTTCTCTTCAGCAGCGGGATCAACAAATACAAAATATCTGAACCAAGACTGAAGTCAACTGTCAGTGCCTTCTGATGAGAAAACTTGGGTTTCTAGAGTGTTTAACAGATTTCCCCAGTCTCGTTGTCAGCACTGTTATGCTTCCTGATGGAGGAGTTTCTGACCAAACTGAAATGGCCAATACAGTGCTTGGGTGTCGGTTTCCAAGCCTATCAATCACCCAGGTTATTACAAAGACATCAGGTTCCATCTGTGGTCAGGAGTACGACCTCTGGGAAGCCTCCCTTCCAGTCCTGACTCCACCACTTGCCTTTTGTTTGACCTTAAGCCAGATCCTTCTGTCACTAGGCCAATTTTGCAAGAATATGAAAATAATAATACTAAGTAACTCACAGAGAAGTTATTGTTTAAGTTAAGTGAGATAACCTAATAATATACCTAGCATAGTGTATGGTTTAGTTTTTTAACCCTTAATTATGAAGTCTACAGTATGTAGACTTCTGCTTCAGACATTTGTAACATTTGAATGAATGATTCTTGTATTTGTGAGTTTAACATCCATTCGCAAAATATATTAGTTTTAAAAATTAAAATTTTTAAATGGAATATATAAAACACGAGCCCACCAAAGGGACTTCTTTATAGCAGCTTTGTTTATACCAGTTCCCAAACTGGAAACATATCAAATGTCCATCAAGAGATGAATGGATAGGAGGGCGCCTGGGTAGCTCAGTCATTTAAGTGTCTGACTTTGGTTCAGGTCATGATCTCGAGGTTCATGAGTTTGAGCCCCACATCGGGCTCTGTGCTGACAGCTCAGAGCCTGGAGCCTGTTTCCGATTCTGTGCCTCCCTCTGTCTCTGCTCCTCCCCTGCTTGAACTCAGTGTCTCTCTCAAAAATAAGTGTTAAATTTTTTTGGAAAAAAAAAGATGGATGGATATAATTTGTGATAAATTCATTCAAAAGAATACTACCCTTCAACAGAATGGAACAGATGCCTGATAAGTGGCAACAATAAAGATGAATCTCCGAAACATCATGCTGAGTGATAAAGAGAGTACACACCATGTGGTTCCATTTACAGAGACAAAACTAGATCACTGATGCCCTGAAAGAGGAGGTGGCGTGGGGACTGGCTGCAAACAGGCACAAGAAGACATTTTGGAGCAATAGAAATGTTCTTTGTTCTTGAACAGGGTGGTGGTTACATAGGTGCCTCCAGCTTGTCAAAAATCATCAAACTGGAAATGGATGCATTGTGTTAGTTACAAATTACACCTTAAGAAATTTGATTTTAAAAATAAATTCCAATTTTAGTGTCTGATTTTTAATTAATTATTACTAGCCTTGGAAAGTTCTTTTAGAAGAGCATCTCTCATGTGGCGAACACTTTGATTGGATGTCCAGCAATTCCTTCATATATGTTTTGTATCTTTTTCTTCAGTTAAACTCATGCCCTATTAAACTGAATAGTTTCAAATAAAAATAGGCTCAATTTTATAAAAAGCATATTTGTAAATATATCCTCACTATAGATATTCAAGTATGACTCCATTAATAATTACCTAATGTATCCAGTCATTTTTTATTTTAAGACGTTTCAAAATTTTACATATATGTATTTTCGACATCATTTGAATTTTAACATTTGTATAATAAGCATGTAAAGCTTTTGCAAAAAAGTTAGAACAACTTAAAAAATAGCTTTGAAGAAAAATATGTAAAGATGTTAGAAGTAGTTAATCCAGGTGGTGGGATAGGATGAATGCTTATCTTCTTTTTGTTCACTTGTTTCTTTCTTTCTTTCTTTCTTTCTTTCTTTCTTTCTTTCTTTCTTTCTTTCTTTCTTTCTTTTCTTTCTTTACACTAGGCTCCATGCCCAAGGTGTGGCTTGATCTCCCGACCCTGAGACCAAGAGTTGCATGCTCTATAAGTCACCCAGTACCCCTATTTTTCATATTTTTAAATGGAAAAAAAAAAAGAATGTCCCAGAAGTGAAAGAACAAAATAGATATGAAAGAGGTGTGGGGTAGGTGAGAGGAAAACATAAAGGGGAGGAAAAACCTGGTTCCGGCCGGAAGTGGGTTTGAGTTGGCGAGTTTGGGGAGCATCTGTTGGGATAAGAAGGGCTTAGAGGGGGCAGGTGGCTCATAAGCACGCTTAGGATAGTTTTATGCCTGTTGCATGATTCTTCCTAGGTGTTTTTTCAAAAGAAATTATATAGACTTAAATTTCTTGTGCAGCATCTGTACCATTTTTAAAAAGAGGAGTAGAAACCCTCCTAGGGAGAGTGAAGAAATGCCCCCTGACCAGCCGTAATCTCCGGGCTGGGCGGATCTGGGAGTTTATCAGCCTGTTGGGGCCCAGTAGGCCAAAAACCCTCCCGCATAGCGACCCTGACAGCAATGCCTCCGGGGCGCAGGAGAGTCTATATAGTGACCGTTGATGGCTATGCCTCTGTGGCGCAGAACTATTTGGGAAGTTGCAGAACAAGTCGAAAGACTGTGAAACAACATTTGGCCTCCTGGGCTGCACATTGGCTTCTGTTTAACCTGCCTATGATTTTCTTGTTGCTTTTCAAAGAGGAATATATTTTTAGGTTTTGAATCGACTTAGGTCAATTAGTAACGCCAGCTTTCCCTTATATTATTTTTGTTTCCAGCTCATTGCCTCCTGTTGGGGGCAAACACAATCCTTTGTTTAAAATTTACTTCTTGGAGGATAAGCATCTTGCCCATAAATAACTGCTGAAGGGCCTTAAAGGAATGTGAAACTCCTCAAAGAAAATTCTTTAGGCTTATCTTATGTATAGAAACAGACCCCTGTTAAGGAAATCCTTGTCATGTAGTGATTTATATGTTATGCCTCATTCCTGTTTTTGACTCCTGTCCTCTCTCCCGTGATAAGAATGATCCTTTCCAAAGCATGTTTTTACTTCAAGGACCATAAACTATGTAACCATTAAGAAAAGATGTAATCATCTATTGTATATAAGACACTGACTATCTTAGTAAAGTGTGGTATTACCACCATTCACGTTGTCTGTCTTCTTTCTTATAGATCTTGCGTGTGGACACCAACCCTCTACTTGGGACCCTTAGATTGAGGTGCGTGGGCTGGTCCCCCGCATCAGCCCATCTGATCAGCTCAATAAACGGAATATAGGAATTCATTTCCTTGCTTCAGAAATACCCCGGGATACTTGCAGTTCAGGTCTATGAACCATCGACTTCAAAACCAAAGCACTCTCCCATATCACAGACTGAGAGACAAAGCGTGCAAGTACGGCCCGTGCGGTGTAGGACCGAGCGGCAGCCGCTGGTGGCTTTGTCCCCGAGCCCAGCGAGCCGGGTCCCGCCGCTGTGGCTACAGTGTCTGTGGGGATCGCGCTACCCTGGGAACCAGGTTTGTGGGTCCCCGAGTGCCGAGGATGAGGCGGCGGAGCGCGGGGGACGCGGACGGAGAGAGCAGGGTCTCTGGGTCGGAAACTGCGTCCGCCCCCCCCCCCCCCAAGACTAAAAAACCACCCTATCCAAGTTAAACGTAAAGGTCCCACCGAGATTTGAACTCGGATCGCTGGATTCAGAGTCCAGAGTGCTCACCATTACACCATGGAACCCTTATGAGAGAGAAGCATTATCCCTCGCCAGAGGTTTGTAAGTATTGATTTAGCATCCACATCCCTGGCAATAATCCCAAGGTATTTCTTCTACTGACCCAAGGCTAGAGGACAGTTGACCTGCGAGGGTGGTCAGCTCCCTTGCTGTCTCTCTGTCCCCGCTCCTTGGATTGACTTCTGTCGTGTCACTCACACCTCAGAAAAGAGGGAAGAGCTCATAAACCACATATTCTGTCACCGTTTACCCAGAGTTTCCCGTCCAGAGGTGACAGTTTTGCATATAGTACAGTAATTTTCCTTTTCCTTGCCTTCACCCTTTTCCCATGGCCCAGAGAGAGCAGGCGATTGTCAGAGCAAGACTTGGGACTTCCTGGGTCCTTGACCACATTAACACCCATCACACACCAAAGCCACCACAGACTCTTCCCTGTAATCTGTAAAGACATGTCAACAGGGGAGTGGGCTTGGGAAGCAGAGAGATTTCCCTTTAATTTTTCATACACTTCTGGGTTTTGTTGTTGTTGTAAGTTTTTCTTGTATTTCTGTATTTGGTAGATCCACCACGCAAAGTAATCAAGCATGTTTAACATTGACATAAAACACTCAAAATCAAACCAAACTCACCTGCGGTGACTCAGAATCAACCATATACCATCGAGGCCACAAGCAGGGCTTGGAATCCTGTACAGTCACAGTTCTCTGAGAGTTTGGCCGAGTCAGTTCCGTTCCAGTTTCTCAATATATCATGACCTGGAAACTACATGCTGTAAAAAAAAATGAACATGTATCGAGGTGTCCAAGAGCACTCATGAATGGGCCACAGGGAATGTGTACCTCTAGTACTTATGTACACAAAATACCACTACACTAAATATTTCCATTGGTAATTGAGATAAACCCACATTGCATCTCAAAATAACAATGAAAAGGAGACCTCTTTTATTTTATCCCAAAGCCATTTCTTCCCTTACCCAAAACACAAAACAGAAAAAAATCGACATCGAAAGGAAAAAGCATCTGGCTAAACCACAGAGTCTGAAAGATGCCCAGCGCTCTGGAAGAGGGTGTTTTGTTCCTAGAGAATGAATGAGGGGTGAATTGAGGAAGGAGGCAAAGGAGGAAGATTTTCCCCTCAAAGTTTGAGGAGAAGATGGGACTTCCTTCTGGAAAACAGAAAGGTTGAGCTGTAACTAACAACACAAAGCATTCCTCCAGGAGAACTTGAAAAGGAGTCAAGGTTTATGACTGCAAAAAGCAGAAATAGACTCTGGCTGATTTCAGAAGGAAAGAAATCTGTTGAAAGGATGTTGGGAGTTCACAAGAAGGCCCAGGAAACCCGGAGCCCCAGGCTCTGACTGGGACAAGGAGAGAAACAGATGAGATTGGAAACTGTGAGGGTGGAGAGACTGTCCTTGTGGGGTCCGTGAGCCCAAGGTGAGAGGCGGGATGAGGGGGGCAGCTGTCGTGTTGGGGGCCAGGGTCACAACAGAATATATATAGGTCCCCCCTCCTCCTCCACGGGTCCCTCCTGCCTCTTCTGTCCTCCCCTCTGTCTCCTCATCCCCTGGCCGCAGCCCGTGCTGCCCCTTTATCGGAGCTGACCTGTACCTGGCACCAAGGGTTGGGGGGGGGGGGTTACTTACTCCAGCATCAGTGGTAGGTGACTTTTGTTCAAATGTGACTGGGTTTTGCTGCCAGTGGGAGCTGATCACGATCTGCATGCCTGAAGCAGGAATCTCTTGCTCTGCCCCACTTTTTTTTTTTTTTTTTTTCTGTAGAGGGGAGGGAGGAACCCTTGGTGGAGGGCTGAGGAAAACACCTGAAAAAGGGGCA
The DNA here is from genome assembly GCA_004023785.1 of Mungos mungo. Classification (NCBI taxonomy): domain Eukaryota; kingdom Metazoa; phylum Chordata; class Mammalia; order Carnivora; family Herpestidae; genus Mungos; species Mungos mungo. Next base: position 6,783 of record PISW01017134.1, read on the forward strand.
AAAATCTGCTTACTGTCAGAGCCTCTGCAATTATAAACTGATGTCGGCCCACACTTGGCCTTTAAGACATGGTTAAAATTTCAGTGCCTTCCTCCTTCACAACGTGTATGGCTGCCATCTGTCCTTTTCAGTATCTCCCAGAGAGGACATGGTTCGTAGGTATGTCCCTCCTTGGGGAGGTTACCATGCTTCGGACTTCAGTTTGCCCTGTGGCCTTGCAACTTCGCTCTCTGGCAGATTTTGTAGATCATCCAGCTTTATCTTGTTGTCCAAGTGGGAACAACTGCCTCTTACAACTTTTATATCTTCCGTCCGTGTGGAATTACACTTCTGTTTTATGAAATCTTTACCTTTTCATCTGCCTCTGGACTCATTTGCTCTCCATGCAACCACATAAATTCCTCTAACTAATGATAGCTTCTCTTGAGGCCATTAGGTGGGGATAATGAGCACCTCAAAGATCTCTGCAAAGGAACACAGGTCCATATATTTAGTGCTGAACGGAAACCTTCCTACAGACCAGCTGAAACTTACAATTATCATCGGCAGCTGTAGCTGAGCTTCTGTGACGGGGCTCTCCTTAGTTGCCATCCTTGTCTCCCCACAAGTTCCTAGGTGCAGGCTGTGAGAGACAAGGGAGTATAGCAGGAGTGGGGACCCCGGACGCGTGTGATGCTTCTTCACGTGGCTTCCTTGCACACTCAGGGCCTGCTTGGGTCCTATCTCGTATATACCACTCCTGTTCCATGATGGAGTGAGCCGATCTCATTACACTTGTTAGTGTGACCAAAATGTTCAAAGGTATCATATGCATGGTCCCCCCAGGCCCTGCCTTTTGTAAGCACTTGAGTAGGAGTTTCCAGTGATAGTTTGCATATTCCTATTGCCACATCATGCCATGGGTGATGTTTCAATTGTTTATTTTTTTAAATTTTCGGTGACTGCTCTATGGTTTGCAATATACATTTACAACTAATCTCAGTCAACTTTCAAATAACACTGAAATGCTCTACAAGTAGTGCAGGTCCTGATAATAGACGCAGTTCGAGCCCCACATTGGGCTCTGTGCTGACCGCTCAGAGCCTGGAGCCTGCTTCGGGTTCTGTGTCTCCCTCCATCTCTGACCCTCCCTTGTTCACACTCTGTCTCTTTCTCTCTCAAAAATAAAATAGACATTTAAAAAATTTAATATTTGTTTATTTTTGAGAGAGAGAGAGAGAGAGACAGAGCATGAGAGGGACAGAGAGGGAAACACAGAATCCAAAGCAGGCTCCAGGCTATCAGCACACAGCCCAACGTTGGGCTTGAACCCACAAACCACGAGATCATGTCCTGAGCAGAAGGCAGATGCTTACTTAACCGACTGAGCCACCCAGATGCCTCTAAAAAAAAAAATTTATAATAAAGGACTACAATGAATAGCTGCTCACAGATTTGATAACTTAGATGAAATGAACCAAATCCTTGAAAGACACCATTTTCAAAACTCACACAAGGAGAAATTGATCATCTAAATAGGCCTAAACTGAATCAACAATTAATAAGCTTCTGAAAACAAAACCAGACTTTGATAGTTTCACTGGTGAATTCTACCAAACATTTAAGAAAATGATACCAATTCTCTAACACTATCTTTCAGAAAATAGAAGACAAAGAAACATTTCCCGACTCATTCTATAAGGCAAACTTTAATACCTGTTTAAAAACTAAATTCAATCAAGTACATTTGAAGGTCCAATTAGCTTTATTATTAAACAATTCATGAATAGGGCAGCGTCCTATCTACCAAGTTGAAGGGAGCTCCACTGGGCTTAAAAGTTTTTAAGGGGGAGAGAAGGCATTAAAGAAGAAAGAGGGGGGTAGAGGAGAGGAGGAGGAGGAAGAGGAGGGAATTTGAGAACAAGGAATGCATTGTGCCCTCCTACAGGGGGAAGAAGGGGTCTCTCAGTACATTTCTTAGTATCGACCAGAAAACTCCGGAAAGTCCGTGCTGACGGGTTAAAGATTACATGCTGGGGTAGGGGTGAAACTGCAGTTAGGTCAGTTATTGAGACCTCATTTACTGACTTGGGGGCCTTCACCTAAATGATGCCATTCTGGGCCTGTGGTTTTCCTTTTAATTTTTAACTTTTAAAAAATTTGTTAAATATTTATTTATTTTTGGTAGACAGAACACAAGCAGGAGGGCAGAAGAAGGAGACACAGAATCCGAAGTAGGTTCCAGGCTACGAGGCTCAAACCCACAGACCTGAGCCGAAGTCGGATGCTTAACCAACTGAACCACCCTGTGTTTTTTTTTTTTTTAACAATTACCCTTCTTTTTTTAAAAGTATTTTTTAAAGTTATTTATTTTTTATTTTGAAAGAGAGAAGACAGAGACAGAGAACGTGAGTAGGGGAGGGGCAGAGAGAAGCAGAGCATGAAAATCCCAAGCCCTCTCTGTGCTGTCAGTGCAGGGCCCAATGTGGGGCTCGATCTCCCGAACCATGAGATCATGACCTGAACGGAAATCAAGAGTCAATCAAGGTGCCCCGTCAATTCCTGTCCTTTTGACCAAACTCAATTACAGTGAGAGATGTGATAAAATTTTAAGCACTGGTACCACTCCCAGTTACCACTTTGTAGTTCTCTGTACTTCTGTTAATCCTTTCTTTGGCATTCACGGGCCATGATGTTTTCGTTCAACATCCTTGATATCACAGATTACTTCAAGTAGAGTTGGAGGATGACGTCAGGAACATTTCCCGGAAGCCAAAGTGAGAACAAGGAAATAAAACCAAACATTTAGTTCAGGAGAGTGGATGAGTTCAGGAGGTCCGAACATGAACTGTCGTGTAACTAACATGCTTTCCCCCCAGGTGAGTTCCAGGTAGAGACTATACCCAGTGGAATTGTCACACAATCTTTATTTGCAACCAATGAGGAGGTCACAGGAGATAACTTCCAAAGCCTTGACTAAGAGAGCAGGTGTGAGCAGGTTCTTTTTATTTAGGGTAAGGATGAATATTCAGAGTTTGTCATTGCCTGTAAAGGCAGGCATAAAGTTGCCCAGGCGCACTTAGAAAACAAGCCTCCTAAGTGCATCTAATGTCACATTCGTGAAAACTTTAACATTTAATGAAGGAAATGTAATTGTCTGGCAAGGGGAAGGGGGCTGTGGACATGGGCTCCCTATCTCTGGTAAGGAATTCGGGGTGTTGGGAGGCCTGGGTGGCTCAGTCAGTTAAGCATCTTGATTTTAGCTCAGGTCATGATCTCACAGTTTGTGGGATCAAGCTCCGAATCCAGCTCTGCGCTGACAGCACTGAGGCTGCTTCAGATTCTCTCAACCTCTCTCTTTGCTCCCCCCGCCCTTGCTCTTGCACACCCCGCCCCACTCACTATCAAAACAAACAAAACACACACATTAAAAAAAAAAGGAATGCAGGGGTCTTAATTATTGATTTATTGTCTCTCATATGGTTAGGCTACTTCATAGCCTAGTTTTTACACTCTCTCTATTCCTTTAAAATCTGTAACTACTGAAAATTTGGCATTTCTTTGTAATTCTGACACCTCCTCTGAAGTTTCTTAAGAAGTGTGCTTAGGCGAATAGAGCCTGTAGGGCATCATAGATCACAGAAAAGAGCTGGGGGCCTAAAATGACTTCTCTTCTGTCACGAAATCTACATCTAGGCTTTCGTTTTCTGGGGACCCTTAGCTCTTTCTGCTTACAGAATAATATGTGTTCCTGAAAAAAACTAGAAAAAGAAAATTCAAAGCACTTTCCCACAAAGGTTGACAGTGAAATGAATGAAATGTTCCAAGAATGAAACTTGAACCTTCAAGTAATGGAACAGATTTCGCCACCAGTTGTGAAGTTTAATGGGTTTCAATAGACGTACGCACTGTATATATACACAGTTCTTTTGCAATCCTGTTCTTTCCACCCTGAAAGGCATTGTTTGGAGAAAGCTGTACTGGCGTCAGCAGCCTACCAGACAGGTTCCCGCAGGCCAAAGGTTTCAGGACTCACGACCTCTGCGCCAGCGGGCTGGGTTTGGAGGAAAAGAGGAACAGGCCGTTGTCACTCCCTACTTAGGCCACCCGCTACTGGTTGGCGGGGAGTAAGTCCAGGGAGAAGGGAGGAGGAGATGGCAGGGGCGGGGCATGGGCCGGAGGGAAGGAACGACCTTGTGACGTCACGGGAGGGTGTGTCTTATGTAAATATGGGGGCGCAGGGGCTGCTGGTTCGGCACCTGCTGCTTAAATACCGTATGGTTTCGCGTACTATGGGAATCATTTCAGGATTGTTGGTTGAAACTGCGTGTCCTGCGTGTGCGAAAG
>PISW01017135.1:0-11158 GCA_004023785.1 Mungos mungo
AATAGCCAGGGGTAGAGTCGATAGAGAATCCCAGGCGGGACGGGGGCGGGGGGGGGGGGGGAAGGAGAGAGGGGGAGGAGGGGGAGAAGGGGGGGAGGAAGAGAAGGGGTGAGGGAGAGAAGGGGGACTCACTCAAAGCGGGGCTCAAGATCACCTGATGTGGGACTCGAACTCACTCTGAGATAGTCACCTGAGCTGAAATCAGATGCTTAATGACTGAGCCACGCAGATGCCCTGATATTCTGACTTTTTTTTATTTATTTATTTTGAAAGAGAGAGAGAGAGCAGGGGAGGGGCAGAGAGAGAGAGAGAGAGAGGGAATCCCCAAGCAGGCTCCTAGCTGTCAGTGCAGAGCCCAATTTAGGGCTTGATCATGACCTGAGCCAAAATCAGCAGTCAGATGCTTAGCTGACTGAGCCGCCCAGGCGCCCCCCAATTCTGACTTGTAACACCAAAAGATTAATTTTGTCTGTTTTTAGATTTCATATAAACAGAGTCAAACAGTAAGTACTCGTTTATATGACCTTTGTGGCACTTCGTGAAATTAATCTGTGTGGTTGCACACGGCTGATCCCCGTTGCCATGGTATACCACTGTGGAAATATACCACAATTTTTTCCCTTTTATTGATGGCAGACATTTCAGGTATTTCTTGCTTGGGTCTATTATAAGAATGCTTCTATGAAGATTCTTGTATGTAACCTTCAGGAAATATGTGTACACATTTCAGTTGGCTTTATAATTGGGAGTGGAATTGCTGGGTCATAGGATTGCTGTAACTGACACTGCCAAACAGATTTCCTGAGTGTTGTACTGATTTACACTCCCATCAGCAATGTGTGAGAGTTTCCATTGTTTCATATTCTTGACAACGGCTGGAATATTTTTTTCATTTTAGTCCTCCTGGTGGGTGGGTAATGATATTATGATCTTGTAGTTTTCATTTACATTTCCCTGATGACTAATGAAGTTGAGCACCTTTTCATGAGCTTATTAGCCATTTGGTTGGGATATCTTCTTTTGTCTTGTGCCTCCAGAAGGCTTTAAGGCAAACAACATAAACCTGTATTACCCCACCATGAATGATAAGAGCATTGTTAAGTATTCAATTTAATCCCCAATAAGCTTGTTCTATTCACGGGCTACACTGAGAAATAGTCCTTATACTTGTATTTACATGATATCATTTGGTTAATACAACAAGTACTCTGAAAAGTAGAAGGTGGAGGTTGGACTTGTTTTACAAGGGGATGCCAGCCCTGAGAAATTGAAACATGCTCAAAATAAGTGGCAGAACCAAGATCCTCGAGCAAGATTTTGTTGTTTCCTGGCTAAGCGTTCATTCCCCTGCAGGGTTTCTCAGATCTAGTTACTCATCTTATCTTTTATAACAAATATTTTGTATCACACCCCCCCCCATCGCTTACTACAGTGAAATTAAATTTAGGGGCACCTGAGTGGCTCAGTCGGTTAAGCATCCTACTTCGGCTCAGGTCATGATCTCACAGTTTATGGGTTCGAGCCCCACATTGGGCTCTGTGCTAACAGCTCAGAGCCTGTAGTCTGCTTCGGATTCCGTGTCCCCCCCTTTCTCTGCCCCTTCCCTACTCATGCTCTGTCTCGGTCTCTCAAAAATAAATAAAACATTAAAAATTTTTTAAACATATATTTATTTTTGAGAGAGAGACACACAGAGCATGAGCAGGGGATGGTCAGAGAGAGAGGGAGACATAGAATCAGAAGCAGGCTCCAGGCTCTGAGCTGTCAGCACAGAGCCTGATGCGGGGCTCGAACCCACTAACTATGAGATTCACGACTTGAGCCGAAGTCAGCCACTTAACCGACTGAGCCACCCAGGGACCCCATTAAAATTTTTTTAAATTAAATTTATAATTTCAAAACATAATCAATATGTTACCCCTAAGCATAAAGGAGAAATAAAAGATCAGTGATTTATAACCAATAATTACTATAATTACAAATAAAATAATAATAAATGCTCAGGACAACTATACTAGAACATATAATGAAATAGTTGATGCTTACCCCTAAAAGCAGTCTCACTATAAATTCGAACAGTCACAAGTAAAACAAATACAAGTCATTATACTGACTCTTGCTGACCTGATTTTCCAAACTGGTGAACAACTTTAGGTAAAATTCTGAACCAAATAAAGTATAATCATCCTTAACTTATACAGCGGCTTATTCCTGAGAAGGTCACTGTGTTTTTAAACCATGTAAAAAACTATTTTGTGTTTCTATATAAGAAGGAGTTAGGTTTTAGCCCAGGATAATTATGGACAGTTTTTCACCTACATGACTATCTGAGAATACATTGAAAAATTGGACAGGATGCAGGACAATTCATTTTGGGGGATTGTCATTCTTGTTACAGGACAACTTAGCAGTCCTGGCTCATGTCTTCTGCATGGCAATAGTGTCCCCCAATCATCATGACAATCCGAAACTCTTTGGGGCAGCATTGCTCCTACTGAGAACACCGCACACACGGCATGCTCTGTTTAGCACAGGCCCTGCCTCAAATACAGAATGTGATCAAAAACCTAGGCTGTGGACTAGAAATGACCTGGGTTCAGCACTCAGCCAAACTTGCTCTGTGAGACCTTGAACAAGTCACTTAGCATCTCTGAGTGTCTCCAGTTACGAGGCTGCTTTCTGTATCCTGGAGCAACAGCAATACTGTTGCTGCATTTCCCTGCACCTGTGGCCAGGCTGTGTAGACAGAGCCTCTAGCCCTCATACCCCTAGTCTACCACCACCCTTCTCCTGCTCCATATTGGCAGACCTTTGCCAGGTTGACCGGTGACTCAGTCCATGTTGAAAAATATGTTCAGCAAGAGATCACATGGAAGAGATTAGCATGAACTCTCAGAAAAGTATCAAAATCCATCTCTATTGCCTTGGTAGAAAATACGCCTTAAGTCCTTAGCTGTTGAAAAAATAACTGTTTGACATAGGCCCAAGTCTGAATGAATTACCACATCATAGCCCAAATCTCGATAAATATAACACCTTCCCATCAGAATCCCAACTGCAAGCCTTGCTAACACATGCCTTTTTGAAATTGGTGATAATTGATTGCCTAAAAAAATAGAAATCAAATTAGTCAGTAAGTGGATTTGAATTAGCGGATTCAAAAGTATTAAGAGAGCCTAAATTCAAAGGCACGGGGGTGCAGAGTATGAACATAACATGACCAAACATAAACCCTACTATAGTTTTTTAATGTTCATAACATGAACTGATACAAATATAAAATTAACACGTGTCAAAGACTTTATTCAACCCATTAATGAATGAAGAAACCCATAAGATGTTGAAAGCAGTTGAAATGAGAATTTGATGTATTGGACAATATATTTTTTGCTATCAATTTTCTACAACTTAATCTCTGCCCCTAAAGGTTGTAGAGCAACCTGGTATTAGTTTCCTATTGCTGCTGTAACAAATTGGCGCAAACTTAGTAGCTTAAAATAACACATGAATTATCTCACAGTTAGCTGGAGTCTCTTACGGTTGCAGGTCATAAATCTAAAATGGATGTCACTTGGCTAAGCTCAAGGTGTTCTCACAGCTGTGTGCCTTGTGAAGGCTCAAGGGGAAAAAAATTTCTTTGCTTTTTCCACCTCCTAGCGGCCATCCTCATTCCTTAACACATGATCACTTCCTTTGATCTTCAAAGCCAGTACTAATTAATGGTTGAGACTTTTTTCACTCTGCAACACTCAGATTCTTTTTTTTTTAAATTTAATTTATTTTTTAAATTTACATTCAAGTTAGCATATAGTGCAACAATGATTTCAGGAGTAGATTCCTTAATGCCCCTAACCTGTTTAGCCCATCCCCCCTCCCACAACCCCTCCAGTAACCCTGTTTGTTCTCCATATTTAAGAGTCTCTTATGTTTTTGGCCCCTTCCCTGTTTTTAACATCCCAGATTCTCGATTCATTGTCACATCTCCTTCTGACTCTCACCTGCTGCCTCCCTCTTTCACTTATGCGGATCCTTATATTAGTCCCACCTAGATAATCCGAGATACTCTCCCATCTCTAGATCTACCAGTGGTGCAAACTTCTATATAGAATCAGATAATCCCTGAAGATTCTGAGAGACTATATACTCTGTAGTGCCCTGAAAGAATATCCAATAATCTCTTTTGTCCTTTTTCCTGTCTCAGACAATTTTTCCTGATGATGCCAAGAGTGACTATGCAAAACACAAGGTCAGGAGCAGCCCTGGGACCATAGTCTCTGAGCCGGGAGGCAGCTGCCCCTTTAATTGGGCCATGGTCACTGTCCCTGCCCAACCGACTTCGCTTGTTTCCCTTGGCCTCTGCTAGCATTTGAGTTTTCCAAACCCGGTTACTGATTGACCAAATTCCCTTTCCTCCACCCTGGAGGGATGAAAACAGAGCAGAAACATTTAGTCTATAAACCGAGGAAAAGAAGACAATGAGAGAAAATAGGTATATGGTAGAGCACAGAGAAAGCCGAGCCTTATGATTTCATGTCAACCCAGCATTGTCCCAGAGTCTGGGGCAGGGAGTGGGGGCAAAAGAGAGTGGAGGAGATGTTTCTCCACACTGCCCTCTTCCTCCTGTCTGTTTGGCTCTCATGGAATAAGGGGAAGCCAAGAGTTCTCCTGTCAGAAGTCCAAGTCGGCCTCAGGCTATTAACTAAATGGCCACAGGGATACGGGAAGTATCTGGCCACCCTTCATCAATCCAACAATTTTCAAACTCTTGCTGCTCAAAGTCCTGTTTCACACTGAATATTCATATGGCTTAGTTACTCATCTCATCTCTCCTAAGCAAATCCTCTTAAATAAATGGCAATTAAACAAGACATAATGAGGAGCTGCCTGACAGAGCCCAGGCGGTCACTTCAGTCCAAGTCAAAGTAACTCATTCCTTCCCTGAGCAAACGCTGATTCAGCCTCTGCCGAACGCAAGGCACCAACCAGGTCAGTCTCTGATGGAGACGTAAGTCCTGACTTTTCAGCCCAGGGGTAGAGAGGTAAGGGTGAAGTCGCATGTTCAAAAGCAAAGAAGGAGAAGAAGAAAATTCCAGACAGATGGGATAGCCGTAAAGAAAACACAAGGATGTGGATACAGAGGGTGTGTTCTTGGCTGAGAACTTCAGAGACAAAGAAGTTCAATGTATGAGCTCAAGCTCAGGACAAATGGTATAATGCCACACAGATAAGACTGGAGAAGGGGAGGAGGACCAGGTTAATACATGTGGCCCTTCAATCTTCCATTGAGTCCTTTGTTCAGTAAGTATTTACTTAGCACTTTCTATGCACCCCAACACTGCGTTGAGCACTGTTACAAAAATAAAAATGAGTAAGAAATGGGTCCACCTTTAATAAGCCACAGTCTAGAGATGTGCAAATAAATACTTTCAGTAGAGTACAGAAAATGTGCTTAAGTGCTGAGCCAGAAACCCATAGAGTTTGCTCCTAGGAACAGGGGAGAGGAAGGAGGGCCACTGAGAAAGTTTTGCATCAACCCCTATAATTAGTAATTCTGCCTGGGTAGCAAGCAGAAGACAAGAGAAATTATAGAATGACCACTCATAGTCTACACCGAGGGTCTAATATTTATAGAGGCACAAAACTCATCACGTCTGGTGTGATTGGGTCCTTGATGGCTTGGTTCCCATTGCATCAAAACAATCTGAGGCTAAATTTAAACCCTGCACAAATTCACTTCTCTTCTGCTCCATTCACCTGCCTCCCGCACTACAGGCCTTGGACTGGTTGCTCTTTGCCCTGCAGCTCTGAAATTTAGCGCAGGGTTTGGTTTCTTCCAGCTTTTGACCTTGGACTCACTGTCTGGCTGCAGCTCTTTAAACTGCTGATGCTATGAAAGGCCTTAGGGTCACATCAACTGCCTCTACCAGTTACTCAGTAACTAACTCCCAAACTCTGAGATTCCCAGTCAGGCGAGAAAGAAGAGCTTGCAGGCATTCTGTATTCGCTCTGCTTGGCTAACTTGGCATTGCAAAGAAAGTTTCTCCTTCCAGGGGTGAGTTCCAGCTTTTACAGCCAGTGGATCCAACAATTCTGAGCCTGTGGCATTACCATCCTCCCTCAGTACTGGCCAAATCCACAGTGTCTTCTCCCGACCCTCCCAACTACACCAAAGACCCTACAGTTCCATGGCATCCTACTGTTGGCTGCATAATTTTTTGACCCGTCAGGTCCCATGTTTTTTGGACAATGACTATCATACAATGATTTCTGTGTTCCTGCTCTCCTGGGAAACTCTAAAGGGTTTGTGCCCCTCGTGTAGCCAGAAGGACCCTGCACAGAATCCACTTGGCTAGATTCCTCATGGCACCATTTAAAATAAAAAAAGACCCTGGCAGGCATTGGCCAATGGCCACTTGGACTAAGGAAGGGGTTAGCAAGGCTCTGGATTTGACCTGTGTGCAAATTTCCAGGGAGTAGTGAACATAATGATGCCACCAACCAGCTTGGATGCTGGAGGTGGCTTTACAGAAATGGTGGCCTTGAAGTTGTGACAGAAAAGTAGGCTGGCTAACTGCCTGCACCTCTCCACTGGTCCGGCCGTATCCAGAGCCTGCCTGGGGCCTTTCCACAGTATGGAAAGCTCTATGTGTGTCCGACCATAGAGGTAAGTGTCATCTGTGGTATGGGTGGGGCTTGCTGTGTGCTCCTCCCTAAACAACCTGTCAGTGCCAATCCCTCTAATACCTTGTCTTTTTCTTCATGCCTCACTATTTATCTGTAGGAATTTATCCATGATTCCAGTCACAAAATTTCTAGGTATTGAGCCACCTTAAACAAGGCCGGTCCACTGGGCCCCGACACCAGTTCACTGACTTCTGGTCTTGGTGAATATCAATACCAGATGTGCTCTACTGGTGCAGAGAGATGAGGTGTCATGTGGGGATGTCATGTGAGACCATGACAGCCGGTCATGGAACTTATGAAGCCACTGACACTTTTATCACCCGCTTGTCATAATGATGCTGGCACTTACCTGTTTCAAGATGCCAAGGTGGTGCCTGAGACCTCAAGTGGGAGCCCCTCGTCAGCTACCTGCTGCTTTTCAAGTCTCATAGTCAAGGGCACGACCACCTCCACCCCCCGCCCCCCAGAGTCACCTCACATCCTGAAACATGCTTTTTTATCTGACTCATCCCACCACTGGCCACATACACGAGAAGTAAACAACTCACGGGACAGTGACTGTCTGTGTTGTCACCCGTATGCCTACTGCTCATATTTATATAAAATGTTCAGCACAAGGGAGAGCAGTGAGCAGATTCTTTATAAACAGTATTTATTTCCATTATCATTATGCTGTGTGATGATCCCTAAATATAGTTTTAAAATTCCAGGAACATCTGTCTTCTAATTGTCAGTTGGATATTCTTCCTTTCATGTCCTGCCATGCCTTCAAATTCAACACGATTAAAACTGAACATATTCCCTCCAAATCAGGGGTTTTCTTCCTATTTTTCTATTTCTCTTACCATTCTCTCAGTCTTTGGGATTAAAAACCCGAGCGTCCTCCCTCCAAATCCACACAATTGTGTCTCCTGCTTTATCAGTTACCTGATACTTCAGATTCTTTTCAGATGCCTCCCCAACCCAGCAGTTCTCAGCCCTGGCTGTACATTCGAATTATTAGAGGAACAGTCTTAAAATACAGACGTGGGTCATGTCTGGGGCCACCTCCCCCATACGGCTGTGCAGATCATTCAATGCACAAGGGGAAGAGGGTGGTCAATCCAGTTCATGTTCTGCTTGTTAAGCCACTGGCCCTGGCATGGAGCTACATTTGATGGCAGAAAGGAAGCCTTTTGAACTCCTACAAAGGCACAATATGGACCAAGAAAGCCCTTTGAACTCACACAAAGGCACTGTGCAGACCAAGAAAGCCCTGGCCATCCCTCTGAGATTCTGATTCAGGATCAGAATATAGACTCGGGATCTATATTTAAAATAAGTCTCATGAAATATAAAAACTTTACCCCTAAATAGCTGCATTCCTTTCTGTCTCTTTTTCACAGTCTTATTGTTAGACATATTACTTCTATGTGTGTTATAAACCCAACCATACATTGTTATAATTATTACTTTTTAAAGAAGCTGGAGAAGGAGAACAAGTTTGTATTTATAGCATTTGTTGTATTAACCTCCTGAATTCCCCTTTCTGATTCTCATTTCTTCCTATGGATTTGAGTTACCATCTGGTGTCATTTCCTTTTCTTCAGCACAGCTCTGCTCCCACTTGCCTCCTTTGTGCTATTATTGTCAAATAGATTACATTTTTTCACATTATAGGCCCAACAATGTACTTTTATAGGTCTTATTTTATGCCAAAAAAGAAATATATAACAATGCCATAAAATTCACCCTCTGATGACTTTTGAGGACTAGTGCTTATCGGTTCTTTGCATATCTTCTGTCTATTCAGAGCCTTTGCCCACTTTAAAAAATATGTGTATTTATATATTTTTGAGGCAGGGGAGAGCAGAGAGAGAAAATCCCAAGCAGGTCAGAACCATCAGCACAGAACCCAACTTGGGGCTCGAATATACGAATTGCCAGATCACAACCTGAGCTAAAACCAACAGTTGGACGCTTAACTGGCTGAGCCACCCAGGTGCCCTGAGGCTTTGCCCATTTTTTTTTAATGTTTATTTCTGAGAGAGAGAGACAGACAGAGCATAAATGGGAGACGGAAAGAGAGAGAGGGAGACAACAGAATCTGAAGCATGCTCCAGGCTCTGCGCTGTCAGCACAGAGCCCGATGTGGGGCTTGAACTCACAGACCATAAGATCATGACCTGAGCTGAAGTTGGACACCCAACTGACTGAGCCACCCAGGTGCCCCGCCTTTGCGCGTTCTTAAATTTGGTTGTTAGTCTTTTGATTGTTGGGTTGCATGAGTTCTTTACATATTTTATGTACAAGTCCTCTGTCAGGTAGATGATTTGCAAATATTTTCTTTCATTATGCGGACAGGCTTTTCACTTTCTGGATGGTGTCCTTTAAAGCACAAAAAGTTTTAATTTTATCTTTTTTTTTTATTTTTAATTTTTTTTTTTTTGAGAGACAGAGAGAGACAGTGTGAGCAGGGGAGGGTCAGCGAGAGAGGGAGATACAGAATCGAAAGCAGGCTCCAGGCTCTGAGTTAGCTGTCAGCACAGAATCCAATGCGGGGGCTCCAATCCATGAACTGTGAGATTGTGACCTGAGCGGAAGCCAGACGCTTAACCGACTGAGCCACCCAGGCACCCCTATTCTTTTTTTTTTAATTTCTATTAATTTCTGAGAGAGAGACAGAGACAGTGCGCAACTTGGGGAGGGGGAGAGAGACAGAGGGAGACACAGAATCCAAAACGGGCTCCAGGCTCTGAGCTGTCAACACAGAGCCTGACGCAGGTCTCAAACCCATGAACTATGAGATTGTGACCTGAGCCAAAGTCAGACACTTAACTGACAGAGCCAACCAGGCACCCCTCTATTCTTAATATAATGTCGTGCCCCTCACCCGCCGGCGGGAAGGAAGGACGTGACACTGGGATTCGTTGCAGAGCTGTCTTTTATTCTTCTTCTTTTCTCTTCCTTTTTTTCTCCCCCTATCCTCCCCCACCGTGCAATATATACCCTTTAGGGGTGGCGTGGCCTTATCCCATTGGTCCAAAAGCTTTATCACGGACTCCGAGCATGCTGCGCAGCCTCTCTTGGGTTAGTAGCTCGTGAAGGAGCATAGCGGTCGGTAGGGGGATGGGAGCTAGGGCGGCTCATGTGCTTGGGGCTTCTGCCAGGTCGCCATCTTGGGCGACCATTTCGCCTCCCACAATATAAGTAAATTAATCTGGTTTTAATAATTTTATCTATTGTTTTCCTTGTTGTTTGTATGTCTGATGTCATATTTAAGAAACCGTTGCTGGCCCAAGCTCGTGAAAATTTACCCCTGTATTTTCTTATAAAAGTTTCATAATTTTAGTCCTTATATTTAGGTCTTTGATCCACTTTGAGTTAATTTTTTAGGTTTATTCATTTATTTTGAGAGGGAGGGTGAGAGCGAGGTTCAGCTGTGCAGAGCCCAGTGTGGGGCTCAAACTAACGAACTGTGAGATTGTGACCTGAGCTGAAATAAATAGTCAGATGCTTGACGGACTAAGCCACCAAGGCGCCCCCATTTTGCGTTAATTTTTGTATATGATGTGAAGTTGGGATCCAACTTTATTCTATTTTAAAACTTTTTTTAAAATGTTTATTTTTGAGAGAGAACGAGAGACAGAACAGGGGAGAGGCAGAGGAAGAGAGAGAGACACACAGAATCTGAAGCAGGCTCCAGGCTCTGAGCTGTCAGCACAAAGCCCAACACAGGGCTCAAACACAAACTGTGAGATCATAGCATGAGCTGAAGTCGGACACTTAACCGAGTTACCCAGGAGCTCCCTAACTTTATTCTTTTGCATGTAGATATAGAATTGTCTCAGCACCATTTGTTGAAAAGACTATCTTTGCCTCATTGAATGTTCTTGGCACTTGGATTCATTTCCTAGCACTGCTGTAGAAAATTACCATCAAGTGGCTTAAAAGAAGACTTTTTTTTTTGTTTCACAGTTCAGGAGGCCAGATATTAAACATCAAGATATTAGCAGGTCAGAGCCTGTGGGTGGCTCAGTCAGCTGAGTGTCTGACTCTTGATTTCAGCTCAAGTCATGATCCCAGGGTGGGGGGATCAAACCCCACTTTGGGCTCTGTGCTGACAGCGTGGAGTCTCTGCTTGGGATTCTCTCTCTGCCTCTCCTTGCATTCCTCTCTCTACATAAATAAACTTTAATTTTTAAAAAGCGCAATAAATACATTAAAGAATGTCTAATAAGTCTGGAAGTATAAGGAAAATTATATGCATGTAATTATGCATTTTCCCAGCTCTTTGTTGTTCATTGTTTTCTTTCTTGTGCTCTTTGACTCAGATATGGCCAGTTTTATCTGAGACTCTAAATAAACACCGGGCTGATAATCGGATCGTAGAGCGTTGTTGCAGATGCCTCCGCTTTGCTGTTCGCTGTGTGGGCAAAGGGTCTGCTGCCCTGCTGCAGCCGCTAGTTACACAGGTAAGTTCTCCCGAAGCGGG
>PISW01017136.1:0-11180 GCA_004023785.1 Mungos mungo
GACTCTCGGCGAAACCAGTGGTGCAGAGGAAGGACGTGTTAATCTAGCAGCAGGTGACTCTAGGAAACAATTCACGGGTCTGAAACGTTACCACAAGTGTTTTAATTAGTATCTACACTGATATCGCAGAGGCTAATACATTTATAAAATGTTTAAAAAGACAATTCCAAGCAAAAAGAAAAAGACTGATTTTTTAAAAAGAAAGAGAAAAAGAAGAAACCTACTAGATACAAAAAATATGATTGCCGCCCTCCGTGCCCTCCCCTGGGTTCCAACAAGACACGTCAGACAGGGCAAGTCAGCAGTGTGGACGCGGCTCCAAGCCCCTTCAGTGCACTGGGGTCGCCATCAGAGGGACCCCGCAGCACAGGAGACAAGGGGCGTCGGCGAGGGCGGGGACAAAGGGGACCCTCCTGTGCTGTTGGTGGGAACGCAGACTGGCGCAGAGATGGGAGGACAGGGTGGAGGGGCCTCACAGAGCGAAAGATCGAACTACCCTACGACCTAGCAATTGCGCTACTGGATATTTATGCAGAGGATTTGAAAATACGGATTCGAAGGGGCCTGCGCACCCCGGTGTTTACAGCGGCGTGATCGACAGTAGCCCGATCACGGAAGGAGCCGAGTGCCCGCTGACTGATGAACGCGTGAAGAAGGTGCGCGTGTGCATGACGGTACTCGGCCTCCAACAAGAACGCAACCCTGCCGTGTGCAGCGATGTGGGTGGAGGTCCGG
Source organism: Mungos mungo (assembly GCA_004023785.1). Classification (NCBI taxonomy): domain Eukaryota; kingdom Metazoa; phylum Chordata; class Mammalia; order Carnivora; family Herpestidae; genus Mungos; species Mungos mungo. The sequence continues at coordinate 736 of PISW01017136.1, forward strand.
GATGTTATGCCGAGTGGGACAAGTCGGTCAGAAAAAGACAAGTACCTATGATTTCACGCATATGTGGCCTTTAGGAGACAAAACGAATGGGCAGAGGGGAAAAGAGAGAGAGGCAAACAGCAAAGAGACTCCTAACTATGGACCAGAGGGGAGGTGGGTGGGGGTGGGGACACGGTGATGGGCATTCGTCACCTGCTGTACGAATCACTAAATTCTATGCCTGAAACTAATATTACACGGTATGTCAGCTGTCTTTCAGCTTCAAAACCTCTAAAAAAAGGCCGCTCAGGCCACGGAGACTTAAGTAGGGCGGTGAGGGAGCCCGGGCCGCGGTGTTGGGATCTCTCCAGGATTCCGGGAGAGAAGACGAGGGGGATCAGGGAAGTCACACAGGCTCGCACGCTCCGGGTCCGGGCTCCTCCTGGACGCCAAGGACAAAGGGAAAATCCCAGCATCTTCCAGAGAGAAGGAAGAGCTTCCCGGAAAAAGGAGGAAAGTCAAATACGCATCAGACTCCTCATCAGTCACACTGGAGGCCGGACATCGAGGGCGAGTTCAGCACGGATCATCACCAACCCGCCCCGGGCCTTGCGCTCAGCAGGGGGACTTTCTTAGACGTGTACTCAGAGGTGCGCTGACGGGACCCGCACAAGGGTGCTCACTACAGCGCTGTTTGTAGAGGGAATACCCAATATCCACGGATAGAGAGAGTGAAAGAAGGGTTGCTGAGTCCACATGGCGGAGTACCTGCAGCCCTTAGGAGAACAAACAGAACAGTGCGCACGGGCGGGGAAGGCGTGTCAGGGGAAATCAGTGATCGCAGAGTAGTGAGAACCCATTTGTACTGAGAAATATATTTTGACACACGTGTGCGCATGCACGCACACACACGTGCCTGCCCACATGCTCACACATGCACACGCAGGGCACACATGCACACACTCATACATGCACACACGTGGATGCACATTGCTCACCCAGGTACACACAGGGTACACACGTGCACACGCACACACGCGCACGTGTGCAGGAGGGACCAGAGGGACACACGCACAGCTGTCAGTAGCTCACTTCGAGGAATCCAGCGATTCGCTGCCAAGTCTATGGTCCCCTCTCACGTGTTATGTGAGAAGGTCCCACGCCGCTGACACGTCATGCCCTGGAATGGTGTCGGTGGGGGTGGTCGTCAGACTCAGAGCTGCCTTCCTCCGGCAGGACCGAGACCTAGGACAGTGAGCGCTAGGATGCTCGAGAACGCAGCCCTGCCCTGGCCGCCCTGCCTGCATCCCTGCGTCTGGGTGGGGACCGTGGGCAGCTGGCACCCGGAAGATGAGCCACCACCCAAGGTCCCCGCGCCTCGCGTTAAAGTCTCCGGGTGCTTCTTTCCCGCGCATGGGCCCGGCTGCCATACGTCGCCAGGGAGCGCGTGGGGTGCTTGTGAGGCCCGGGTGCCGGGTGTGGAGGAGAGCCCGCTGCCCTGCCGGCCCTGCCCCCCTCACCCCCGCCAGCAGTGGGAACCTCTGCCCAGAAGCGTGGCTTCGCGCTGCCGCCACCTCCGTTCTAATGAGAGGGAGCTCGCCCGAGAAGCGGCCACTCGCCGAAAATCGTAACAATTAACACTAACTCCGAGTCCAAGCGTGCGGCGCTCCTGAGGGTGCCCGTCATCCCCAGGCACGTTCTTCATCCAGAATGTGAACAGACTCCTTGCTCTTTACAAAATGTGGTTGTTTAAGTTTTAAAAAAGTCCCTTCTTGTACGGGGTTTGACAACAGAGCAAACTGAGTCCCGTCCAAACCGAACGTTTCACAGTGTCCGGATCCGTGCGGGGAGCCTGCGGGGCCCGAGGGGCCGGGGACCGGAGCGAAAGCCGCGTTTCCTTTCGTTTACGAGGAGAGGAGCCCGGTCCCTGGTGTTGAAGGGGTCACAGCGCAGTGGGGGTGGGTGTGAGTGCCATGACCTCCGCGGACCTGCGGTCCAAGCAGGGCCTCGCCAAACGGCTGGGACCAAGGGCGACTCCTCGGCGCAGTAACTTCGTGTAGGAACCTTTGGACCGAGGGTCACCTGCCGGGCGGCCGGTGGGTGGCGGGGCCTGAAGCAGGGCCCAGGTGCGGGCGGCAGGGTCGCCGTGTTCCTGCTCCCTCAGGTGAGCCCTGGGTCCCTGTGGGTGCGGGCTCGGAGCCAGAGTCATCTTCGTGGTTCCCTTGGCTGTTCAGTCCTTCTGCCAAGTCAGGAATCCGCCCTTTTCCAGCAGAGCCCACCCGCCCCCACAGCCCCCTGTCTAGCGGGGAGGGGCTCACGTCACCCCTGCTCCGTCCTGGGTCTCCTGCACACTGAGGTCCCCATCTGGAGTTTGCAAGTCACAGCCACCCGGGGGGTGCCCTTACCCTCTGCACTCAGAGGCCCCTTCTGAGGGCCTCGCAAGGCATGGGGGACCCCTATGCCCCTCCTGTCCCATCCACAAGCGCGCGTCCGGGTGTGGGGGCTGCCCTCACCAGGTTGCTCTGCTTGGACCCCCGGGCAGGGACCCCCTGCATTTTAATGCCAGCTCCGCTACTCAGGGCGGGGTGGATCCGTGGGGTCAGTTCGTGCCCCAGCCAGACCTGAGCTGCCTCTTGCACTTCCGGGGTGAAGGCTTCGGGGACGCCCCCGACTCCCTGGGGCTGGGCTGCTGGCAAGGGGCGGGGCCTCCCCTGCGGGGCACCGGGCCGGACCTCACCCCTGGGGCCACATGCAGCCCACCGGCCTGGGGGGGACAGGCCCCCCGAGGGCCCCTGTCACTTCCAGGTGACTGTGCTGCCGACCCTGAAACTGTTGGGCCTGTGTCCTCGGGGTGGGGACGTTCCTAAAGGACGAGTTGTCCCCTCACCCAAGCGCCCTTTGTCCCACGGCGTCGGGGACAGAGCAGCTTGTCTTTGGTGCCTTCTAACAAGGGACCTGGGTTCTCGACTCTTCTCCCAGGGGGGATTGGTGGGAAGGGATCCTCCGGACCCTTGTGGGCTCACCCTCCAGGGTTCTCCCTCAGGAGCCGGGGAGGTGGGCACCAGGTGTGGCGCATGTGGCGAAATCATTCTGGAAATGTGCTGCTGCCTGCCGGGCCCTCTGGGGAGCTCACACCGGGGCTCACGCAGGCCTCAGAACTGTTCCAGGCTGTGACCTCTGCTCTGGGCTCCTGACCAGCAGCAGCCGGGGTGCCGGGCTGGCGGGGCCGGCCGGCCCCAGGGTGCAGGAATGAAGCGTGCAGAATGGGCCCTCCCTGCTGTGCGCAGGGGCGCGGGTTAAGGGTCAGTCCCCTGGAAGGGGTGAGGCTGGAGCGGAGCAGGGCACCAGCCTCCTGTGTGCTTATTTCCTGCACGAAGACCCGTCAGGTAGGAATTCAGCAGCCCCTTCCCTGTGGAGGCTCCCCAGGTGGCAGGGGGTGGGCACCCCGCCCCCAGCGGCCGACAGGCTGCCCGTGGCACCAGCGCTTGGGGCCTGGCACAGACTTCCACCCGACCAACCGCGGATCTCCGGAGCCGGCCGTGTCGGGGGTTGGGGGCCCGGAGGGGACTGTCCAGGCTTGTCCTTCCTCCAGGCGCTGGTGCCTCGGGCGTGGACGGGAGGCTGGTTTTGTCTCTTGGACAGCCGCCCGGCAGGCGCTTCGTTGGCCCCCCGAGCTCCGTGCCGGCCGTAGGCCCGTGTAGGGACGAATCCCCAGCCCCCCCGCAGGCCCGTCCCCGCCTCGCAGCCTGAGCGCTGGGGGAGGGCAGCGGGGGCTGCTCTGGAAAGCTGCCTGCTTTCGCCCAGCCGTTCCCGGGTTCCCTGGGCCACGGGCCTGACGGTGGGGACCTCGGTGGGCACGGGGTGCTGAGCCCGGCTCGCCTCCGCGCTCTCAGCAGGGGCGGGCACCTCCGAATTTGCTGCTGCTTGCCAGCCTGTAGCCCCCGCCCTGGGGGTCGGAACCGACGTCTGGGGGCCACGCCGGGGCTGCGGGTGAGGACTGGACCCCGGGGCCCGGCTCTAGTGGGGACGGGGAGGACGCCCCGGGGCACAGGGCGGAGGGAGGGCGGGAGCAGCGGGCTCTCCGGGGGGCTCCCCTGCGCCGGGCGGCCACGTGCCGCGGGTTCCCCGTAAGGCCCGGTGTCCGTAGAGGGCAGTCTTGGTTTACTGACGGGAGGCTGCGGCCCAGAGTCACGTTTGTTCTCACTTAGCAGAAAAATATGCTATAAATTTGCCATTACAACAAAATCAACATGTCTCTTTTATTAAGAATGTCACGGAGCCAATTATTTGTGTTTATGTCACAGCCTGGGTGCCATTCCCCTCGGAACAAACAACACTCCCTCCTCGCCGCGGAAGGAGCGGGTTCGAAATGAGGCCGAGTGGCTGAAGGGTTGAGCCTTGCTGGCCGGCGAGAAAGCCGGGAAGTGACTCGGGGTGCGAGGAGGTGGGGGCGGCGTGTCCGTGGACACGGGGGCAGTGGTGGGGGTCCTGCTGCCTCCTTTCCCCGATGTCACCGCGGCCCCCGCGAGAGCTCCCCGGGCTGAGGAGAGTGTGGCTGTGGGGCGGTGTCCGCCGTGGGGGAGCCGGCGGCCCTGCAGGTGTGGTGGCCGGTCCCGTGCCTGACAGCCACATCAGACCTACCGCTCGGCCGGGTCTCTCATGGGACAGTGAGCAGAGGGGAGGAAAACGCTGTTCGCTGGGAGGCTGCAGGGCACCGGGCCGCCCCTCGGGCTCCCGTGGCCTGTGCGGGAGCCTCGGCTGCCGGCGTCTGGCTGCCAGGATTTCTGCGCTCCGCTGCGGCCCCAGAGTCGCCGGCTGCCTCCCTGGACCGCTCCCCTCCTGGCCACCTTCCGGCTCGGCTCTCCACGTGGCCAGGGTCACCGCCACATCCTCCGCCGTCATCAACGCAGACTTTGCCCGGGAGTCACAGGTGCAGGTCAGAGGGTCGGCCGCGCTCTGAGTCCGCCTGGGCCCGCCCGTCTGCAGCCGCCTTCTCTTCATTCCTCTCTCCCCTGCGGGCCCTCCCCTGCGGGCCCTCCCTTCTCTGTGCCCAGTCGGAGGGTATATGCCCTCACCCTTCCTCCCGCATGGGCCCTGGACTCTCGTCCTGTCCGGGTCCAGCCAGAAACCGGGGCCTGAGCGGTTTCCAGAAGGAGCAGTGAATCACAGAACGGACGGATGAGCCTGCGGGGTTCCCTACACGGGCCTGCAGGGCCCCCCTCGTTACAGGGAGCAGGTCACACAGAGGAACAGCGAGCAACTCGGTGAGGCCACGGCAAGGCCCCCCACCTCCCGACAGGGGCCGCATGCACCCATGTGACTTGTTTTCCTTGTCTGTGGCCGGGGCAGGTCAGGGACATCGCTGGGTCAGGGACAGGTCAGGGACACCCCGCTGGGTCAGGAACAGGTCAGGGACACACTTCGGGGTCAGGGACAGGTCAGGGACAGGTCAGGGACACACTTCGGGGTCAGGGACAGGTCAGGGACAGGTCAGGGACACACTTCGGGGTCAGGGACAGGTCAGGGACAGGTCAGGGACACACTTCGGGGTCAGGGACAGGTCAGGGACAGGTCAGGGACACACCGCTGGGTCAGAGACACCTTCTGGGCGTCACGTCCCTCACCCCAGGCTCTTGCTCTAGCCTGTTGCTTCGCCATCTTGAGAGGGAGGAGGAAGGTCAGTGCCTTGACCCCCTTTCTCTGAGTTGTGTGTATGGAAGACCCCCGCCCCCGACTACTCAGAGTGTTCCGGACACACAGGGTCTGTCTCTCTTCAACCCATAGGCCGGCTCCGGCGGCCAGTGACTTAGAGACGCCCACTCTCCATCTCTGCCTCCCTTGTCCTTGGCTCTCCATGGCTGCGGAACGGCTTCCAGAGCTCCAGCTGTGGCCACACGGTGGCTAATTCACGTGCTAACGCGGGCAGGTCGTGGCGCCTGTCTGTTGAGTCCGACATGGTCCGGATGTGCCTATGAAGGTAATTTCTTTTTCGATGTGATTAGCGTTTAAACCAGTAGACTTTGAGTAAGACAGATTAGCCTTCATAATGTGGGTGGGCCTCGTCCAATCCGTTGAAGGCCTCAAGAGCACCGACGGGTCTCCCCTCCAGACTGTGACCCAGGAGGCCTGCCCGAGTTCCTGGCTTACACGTTCTGGAGTCAAGGCCGCGACATCCGCTCTGCCGTGAGTCTCCAGCCTCGTCTGCAGACCTCGGACCGACCCCGTAGCCACGTGAGCCAACTCTTCAAAATCCATCTCTCCGCGCGCATATTTACAAAAACTGATGCGCACACTCTCTGTTCTGGTTCCCTGGAGAAGTGAGACTGAAACAGCCCCGAGTACAATTCTGTTCCCTCCCGGGGGCCGGAACCGGGTCTCGGACCGCTCCGCCCTGCAGACGGGTCAGGGGCTGGGGCCCCTCACCTGCCCTGCTTCTGACGTGGAGGGAGGAGGACTGGGGGGGCCGCAGTCCAGGTGTGGTGGGACCACAGAGGACCCGAGTCGGGGTCGTCCCTCCCCCCGGGACCCGTGCCCGGGATCAGTCTGCCCGCCAGCGAGAGGCCGCAGGGGCCCTGCCCAGGCTGCTGCACGGCCAGGTGCCTTCTGGGGGCTCGGAGAAGCAGGGGGAAGCAGGCTCTCCCGCTACATATTAGTCCCTAAAATTCCGCGTCTGCTCACTTGCCCACGATCACATCGACATGAGGCCGACACAGTTTAAAAGTCTGTGCTCACAGAGCGGGCTTCCTTCCGTGCAGCCGGATTAGAAGGGCGATGGGACAATTTTAAGAAAAAATTCTTGATTGAATTGGAGCCTAATTAAGTCTGTTACGTTTCTAGGTACATAATATTTTGCCTGCATAAATAAAATAAGTAACGTGAGCTGCTCCAGCTTTGGCGGCCCCGGGCCTGAACCCTGGCGGGGCCTCTGGGTAGCGAGTCAGGACGGCAGCAGGAAGGGCCAAGGGAGTGTGGGCTGCCTGGGTTCTGTGGGTCTCGCTGCCGACCCCGGGGCAGTGGGCCCTGACCCGGCGAGGGCTGTGCAGGTGGCAGCGGGGGCTCGGGAAGGGGGTGTCTGGGTCCCTGTGGACCACCCACATGGAGGTGGGCATGGGGTCCCCTCCAGCCCCGGCGAGGCGTGCAGGTAAGAAGCCTGATGGGGGGATGGGAGCCAGGAGGGTGTGTGTGTGTTAAATTGTCCACATTTGGGCTTGGAGTGTGGACGGTGAATCCGGACCCTTCCTGCTGGTTGTCCAGCATCAGCACAGACACCGAGGGGTGACTGGGAAGTGGGAGGCCACAGAAAGCGCCGCCCGCCCGGGCACGGGGACAGGATCAGTGCTGTGCCTGCAGCTGTGTGCTGTCTGGGCTGCAGCCGGGCCCCCGTGGCACGGAGGCCACCGGGTTCGCTGTCCCAGGGCGGAGCTGAGTTCCGGAGGCTCCCCTGCAGGGACGCGAAGTGAGCCAGGAGCGGGGGTGGCCCGGAGGCGGCGGGCGGCGGGCACTGAGTGGGAGCACAGGCACAGCAGTGCCTCCTTGCTCCTGGCACACGGGCAGGGGGCGCTCTGTGCGGCTGCCCAGACCGCAGACACCACCCTCAGAGACAACCTGGGGAACCTGCCGTGTCTGTGGGGGGACAGACCCGCTGCCATACGGTGATGAGCTGGGTGGGGCCAGAGCAGCGCGGGGGCACCTCGTCCCTCCTGCAGTGCCCGGTGGCCCCTTAGACCAGCAGGGCCATGAGCGCGGGTCCATCGGCCACCACAGGGCTTCATGGCCAGGCCGGAGGCGTCCACGGGGACGGGGGAGGGGGGCGGGTGTCAGTGGGGACTGAGAGTGTCACTAGGGACCCTGGCATCACGGGGACCAGGGCGTCAGCGGGGGTGGCCGGGCTTGGTGGCGGGCATCCGCGGGGCTCTGAGGTCCGGCTCCCATAGCTGAGCCTGCAGGGAGGCGAGGGCCAGGGGCCGGTCCTGCCTGTGGCTGATGCAGACCTCACACCCCCGGGGCTGGACCCATGGCGGACCCCGCCCAAGCCTCAGCCTTCCTGTCCCACCTCCTGAACGCCACGCGTGGCTGGCTCACAGCCAGAAGACCCCCGCCCAAGGACGTGGAGCCCTCGTGCCCGCGGGGGAGGCGAGGGGCGGCCACGGTGGGAAGCTGACTGGGGGCCTTGAAGGCTAAGCAGAGCTAGCCCGCGGCCCAGCCAGTGTACTGGTAGGTCTAGACCCAGGAGGCCTGAATTCGGTCTCAAACTAGTGGTGTGCGTCCAGCGCTGGGGGATGGGTGAGTGGGTGCGGGCGTCTGTCTGTCTGTCGGTGGCTGCATCGTGCCCGATGTCACAGAGCACCATCCGCTGTAAGGAGCGATGCAGCCGTGGTGGGAGCCACAGCGTGGACGGCCTGCAGACCACGCGTGTGCAAGGTGCACACACGGACTTTTGCACACACGGAGGTCACGTACTGTGTGATTCCTCTGACATGAAGCGACCACAGCGAGTAAACTCAGTGACAGAACACAAGCCAGTGGTTTTGGGGGCAGGAGGAGGGGTGGGGTGGAATGTTCCAGAACTAGGCAGAGGTGGTGGTTGTGCCACACTGCAAACACTCTAAACACGCAGTCGCTCACTTGAGAGCGATAAGTTTTGTCCACGTGGATCTCACCTCTGCTGGAAAGGAAGAATGCCCCCCCAGTGCCCCCGAGACCCCGCCCGCCCCAGCCTCGCTGCCAGCGCCAGGTGTGTGGGACCAGCCCGAGTGCACCTGCGGTGGCACCAGGCATGACCAGTCACAGACCACGAGCTCCAGGAGCCCCGGCCGCCAGCAAGGACAGCGGTCCGCGCCCGGGTGTGGAGGCTCCCTGCGCAGCGCCCAGCCCGCCTGCCTCCCGGGTGAGGAGGGCACAGGACCGACGGTGGGCAGCAAGCCGGCTCCGGGTCAGGGACTGGCAGTGCCCACACGTGTCGTTTTACGGGGATGTTTGGCGGTGCGTCGGGGCCTGTGGCCGGGACATGTCTGGCCCGTGTCTTGTCTCTAACTGTGAGGCACGTGCTCTGACCTCCGGCGCGCGTGGAGGGGCAGCCCTGGCCTTGCCTTAGGCGCCGGAGTGAAACCGGCCGTGTGGGGGCCGAGGGCGGAGGTCCGCGGGCTGGTCTGCAGCCCGTCACATCCTGGGGGGGCTCCGGGCCCCTCACCTTGGTCCCCATGTCTCTCAGGCCACATTTCCAGTCCTCTGTGTTTCCTGCAGCGCCGCGGGCCTTTCTGGCGTCAGGTCCCCCAGGATGTCCTGACCCGAGCTCGCCGGTCTGGAGCCTTGGGCGCCGGGGTCTCGAGGGTCCTAAGTCCCTGTGGCTGCAGCTCGTACTCATCCCCTGCTCGCCCTCTGCCCACCCGCCTCCACTGGACCCCTGGAATCTGGATCCCGGCCGCATAGCCTCAGGACGTCCACACGCCATGGAGACAGACCCCGGAGACCCCCCCACCCCCCGGCAATCTGGACTCTGGCCGCGCAGCCCCAGGACGGAGGGAGCGTGGGTGGCTGCTGTGTAAATCTCCTGACCTGCAGGATTTTCTACAGCGGAGCCAGTCGGGACAGATGGGGGCTTGTGAAGAAGGTGGGGTTTGGGGGGGCTCTGGGGGGCCGTGGGCATCAGGAGGCTGACGGCCCTGAGCCTGGGCCGGGCCGAGCTCTGCAGCTGCTGGCTGGTCACTGGCTGCGGTGGCCACGCGGTGGGGCCGCCCAGCTGCGCCCGAGGCTGTCTGACCCAGGTGAGCCCCTAGTCCCTAGAGGTCAGGGTGCGTGTACATAGGCAGAAGTGTGTGCGGGTGCGTGCACACGGTGCGTGGGCGTGTGTGCATGTCTGCGTGCACATGTGTGCACACGTGTATGCTTGTGTGCGTGGCCCGGGTGTCGTCTTGTGTATTGTCCCGGGAGGCAGAGAGGGTTCCTTTCTCCGCCCCAGTCCCCGGGGCCAGCGGCTGAGGTTCGGTGTGCCGGGGTGCTGCCCGCGGGGCGCCCGCACCCCCAGGCCCTCGGAGGCACGCGCTGGCTCCGCTGCGGTAGCCCGTTCCCTGAGTCTGCTTGTTTCTCCCGCAGGAAAGCTTCTGTTTGGTTCTAATGAGTAGCTTTTCCTAAAGAGAAACAGCAATAACAGCAGAAACGTAAGTGGGTTCTGTAAACTTGTAATCACACGTGTCAAACACCGGGCAGCGTTTTCCCTCTAAAAGAGACGCGGCGAGAAATAACACGGGGCGGCGCGGGCAACGGTGTTTCCTCTGACAGAAGTTAATTCTGAACTAAGTGTTCCCTGAAAGAAAAGCGGGGGAAACATTTTTACATGTCTATCATTTGTCCTCGGAGGACAGAAAACAAATATGTTTTTTAACGCGTGACACCTGCATTAATCCGGGGGCCTCGGGCTATGTGCTGTTTCCAGTTTGCGGAATCGGAGGAGCAGACGGCCCTGCGTT
>PISW01017137.1:0-11151 GCA_004023785.1 Mungos mungo
CAAATTATTGACATCAGAAGGTAGAGAACATTGTTACAGATTGTAACACATCAGAGTAACAATAAGGAAATATCACAGCCAACTTTATCAATAAGTTGGATGACATGGTGAAACACAAATCCCTCAAAACCACAAATTACCAAATCTTACAGAACTTGCACGGCCCTCTCTCTGTTAAAGAAGCTAAATCTATGCTTGAGAATCTTCATCCAAAGAAATTTCTAGGCCCACGTGGCTTCAGTGGGGAAATCTGCCCAACGCTACAGGCAGAAATAACACCAGTGCTACAAAAAGTGCCTTCGGAAAACAGAGAGGAGAGGAAGCACTCTGTAAGTCAGAGCAGAAGGCTGGCTAGGGGCCCTCAGATACCAACCCAAGGCGACGCGAGAGAAGGAAGTGGTGGGCGAGCTTTCCTCATGAACAGACCCAAACTTCCTCATCAGAAGATCAGCCCATCGGGGCCTGCACTATATGAAGAGGATGCTGCCTTTTGACCAGTGGGGCTCAGGCCACGAAGCAGGATTGGTTTCACATCCGAAGTCACACAGTGACATGCGCTGTGTTACCCCGACCACCTCGATACTCAGAAAGAGGATTTGACAAAATTCTGTGTATGGTATAGACTCCAGGAAACTAGGAACACTGGAAATCTACCTCAATCTCAGGTCACGATGGGGAAGGGCGTCATGATCAGGGAAGACACTGAGCGAGAAAATATCTGCGAACCGTATGTCTGACGCAGGCCTCGCAGGGAGCACCTGCGTGGGAGTCTTAGATAAGATGCAGCAGGATGAACAGCCTCTAGAACACGAGCAGGGGAGTCGAACAGACACTTCACCAGGGGACAGACAGACGGCGAGGAAGCCCATGAACTGTGCAAGGGTGCTGACCATCATCAGTCACGAGGGAAATGCGAACTGCGGTCACAAGGAGACAGCAGTGCACAAGGCCACCAGGGCCAGCAGGGCAGGTGTGGGAGAGCAGGCGCAGCCGCCTGAAGGCATATTTTTTTTATGTTTATTGATTTTTGAAAGAGAGAGACAGATCGAGCAGGGGAGGGGCAGAGAGAGAGGGAGACAGGATCTGAAGCAGGCTCCAGGCTCCTAGCTGTCAGCACAGAACTCTGTGCAGGGCTCGAACTCAGAAGCTGTGAGATCATGACCTGAGCCCCCCAGGCACCCCAGTCTCTTATACTTTCAAATGTGAATTGGCTGTATGAGCCAGAAAATCTCACACCTGGTTGTCGACCTCAAAGTCCTACTCCAAAAGAAATGAACACCAAGGCTGAGACCAGGGGAGGCGGGATAGGTGCCCAGGGAGGGAAATTTACCCCACGTCCGGCCACTCTTGTAGGACCCGAGAGTGAGTGTCTCCTCAAATCTTGTCCCCGATGCCTTTCCCTGCCTCACCCTGGTCCCAGGCCTGAGCCAACGTGCCCGCACGAAGACATGCATGTCCCCAGTGTCTGCTGTGTCTGTGACAGTCCAAACCTGGCAGCAACTTAGATGTCCATCATGGGGGATGGGCAGTCACCCTGTGGGCCTTCCAGACACAGCTGCCCTACTCAGTGTCCTGAGCTGCGAGCTGCGTGGCCTGGGCTTATGTGTTGGTTCAATTCCATGGTGACACTAACGCCCTTATTTGTGTGTGAGTCTGTGAGTGTGTGTCTGTGTGTTCGGTTTGCACGGCACTGGGGTAGCCAGCATCATGGAATTACTCTCTCTAGGAGCAAAGCCTGGAGAAAACAACATGCTGGCAAACACTGCTTTTTCGAAAACCCTCTGGGAGAGATTGTTGGCTGAGAATGAAGAGCTTTGCACAGGTTACAAAGGTTTTTTTGTCTTTGTTTTGTTGTTGTTGTTTTGTTGTTGTCGTTGTATTTCACGGAGACTTCTAGAAGACCACGTTACGTGCCTGGAATGAGATGCTCCCCGGTGTCTGGACGGAGCACAGAGGCCCCAGCACAGCGGCAAGAATGTTGACTTCACAACCGTTTCCAGCAGATGCCTCGCCGCGTCCTCACGTGTCTGGTGTGCGGGAGCTCCGTGGGAGGGATGTGGTAGCTCAGGGGAGCTGGGGGGGGTCCTCACGTTCTACTGTAATTTCAGAGGCTGGTGCCCGCGTGGATCGCCGGCTCCCAAGTGTCGCCCAGCGAAGGCCCCTCTCAGGCCCTGCCCCGTGAGGTTCGGAGCTGAGCTGGCAGAGCTGCACTGAGCGGAGCGTCTCGCCGCCTGGCCAGGGCTCTGCCGGGGGCCCCTCCGCACGGACCTGCAGCTGGCCAGCCAGGAACGGTCTGCCGGTGGGGGACAGATGACCTGTCCGGGGCTCTGTGACACCAAGCTAGGCTGTGAAACATTCCGTTTCAGTTGTTACATATTTGCTTGCTGTGTATTTTTCTCAAGCTCCATCACATTCATTTCGAGCTTCTTGGGAGGAAAATCTTGCTCTGAAACCTCCCCGTGTGTGTATTCCACCAGCCCTTCTAGAAAACACTGCTGGCGATGAAGCTGCCTCACTCACTGGCCACACGGAGGCCGCCCATCCTGCCGTGTGTCAGTCACTGAGCCTGCACCTGTGGGGTGACTGCGTCCCCTGAGGGTGGCCTGTGTGCTCCGTCCCCCCCCCCACAGGCTCACTGGCTCTCGGGGGCCTCACGTGAAGAACAGGAACTGGAGAGCCCTTTCCTTCTGAAGCAGGTGACCTCATGATGCGGCCCCAGGCCCAGGGTGGCCCGAGGGTCCCAGGAGGGTCAGGGGGTCTCACCATCCTTCCTGTGACCAGTCTCGGCCCCCCCTGCCCTCCCCCAGGGCCCAGAGCCCAGCTCCCTCTGCTTCCACTTCCGGGTGGGGCTCTTCCTCCCTCGTCCCTGACTGCGGACTTAGCTCCCTTGTACCTGGATATTTCTGGGTCTCCTTCAGGATTTTACTGCTTTTTGATCTGGGGAATCAGACTAGGGGCTCAAATTAGGCAAGTTACAAAATTTAAGACTCCTGGGGCACCTGGATGGCTCAGTGGGTTAAGCATCCAGCTCTTGGTTTCAGCTCAGGTCATGATCTCACGGATCGTGGGTTCGAGCCTCATGTCTGGCTCTGTGCTGGCTGTGCAGAGCCTGCTTGGTTCTCTCTCTCTCTCTCTCTCTCTCTCTCTCTGCCCCCCCCCCCCGCTCACACACATACACACACTCTCAAAATAAATAGAAACATTAAAAATAAATATTAAAAAATGCTTAAAGAAACTCAGGAACTATTGCAGATGTCACCGTGGCTGACGAGCGGCTGGGAGTCTGTGAGACCCTCACGGGCAGTGGCCCCGGGGTGTCACCAGTGCACAGAGCGGAGATGGGGTGGGGGTCATGGCCAGAGTCCCTGGTGTCCGTCTCCACTGCTGGTGGGAGCTGGGACCGAGTGGGCCTTGTTCAGACACGAAAGAGAAATGACAGCAACAGGAGCACTGTGTTAGGTTGAGGTTTTCATAAAAACATTCACAAATCCCTAAGATGTTTGGTTTGTTGGAAGAGAGCAGTGCAGTTGGTCCTTCGGCTCCAGGATCTTCTAGCACGTTCTCCGGCACCAGGCGCAGGAGCGGCCACACCTGGAGCCGGCATCGCTGGCGCAGACGACTGCAGTGTCCCCATCAGCTCTAGCTTTTACCCCGAGCGACTTCTGACGGCTTCAGTAACGCATCTAACGTCTCCTCCTTCCAACTATTGAAACATCAAGGTCTCACTGTGTGTCGTTCTGCAAAAACGAAGTCTTCTCTTCCTGTGGGTTGTTAGGAGTTTGAGGTGCGAACGCGACAAAAACAAAATCAAAACCAAAGCACAAATGATAGATAACAAAAGAGTTTTGCCCTGAGGCTTTTTCTCTAAATCTTGATAGCGGGGACTTTCCCAGTGACAAGGGGTCTTGGCCACCAGGGGCTGCTGCGCTGGCCGGCTTCTCCGGAGGAACGGAGCCAAGGGGCCAGAGGACCCACCACCCAGAGGAAGAGGCACGTGAGGAGGGTCAGCTCGCTGTGCACAGAGGCCAAGGAGCCCCAACGGCGGAACTGGGGTGGGAGGAGGCGGCGCCCCACTGCAGGAAGGTGGACGGTGGGTGGGCCCTCTGGCCTCCTGTTTCGTCTTCTGCTGGGGCCTCACCCGATTGGTTGGTGCCACCCGCGGTGGCGAGGTGATGTTTGCTCTGTCTCCGGAGGCAAGTGCTATTTCCTTCTGGAGATGCCCTCACAGGCACGCCAGGGAATAAGGTGGTGCCAGCTCTCTGGGCCTCGCTCAGCCCGGTCAAGGGGACTCACAGAGTTAACCGTAATGGCTGCCATCAGGCCGGGGGCTTAGACCACACGCTCCCCGTGGGTCCAGGGACTCAGGTCCATCCCCTAAGGCAGGGCCTTCACCCGGGCCTCCCCGAGTCACACCGTTTCTCCACAGCCACTTCATTCACCAGCTGATCTTCACGCCGACCACAGACGACAGACCTGCTGTTGGCCCTGCAGAGATTAGCCCTCCCTCTGTCCACCGCCAGGCTTCCCTTCATGCTCATGTGGGGGTAGGAGAGACAAAGAAAATATTGTCCAGAAGAGCTGGCTCAAGATGCTCCTGCCCTACATATCACATGATTGAACATCAGCATGCCAGAGTGTTAGGGCGAGGGCAGATTAGGTGAGCTACCAAGTCTACCTCCACTCTTTACAGATTTGGTTCCAGAACAGAGGAAGGGACTTGTCTGGCATCATGAAGCTAGTTAGTGACACAACTGGAATCAGCACCCAGGTGGCCTGACTTTCATGCCACATGAGGCAAATAGATGCTGTTAAAAGACTGATCCGTGGAAGGCTTTTGAGCCTGATGCTTGTCACGGGGAAATCAGGAGGAGGCGGCCTGGCACCGCTGTGGGGCACCCAGACTCTGGACCCAGGGTGCCTGTGTTTGGCCCTGTCTCTGCCACTTACCAGCTTGGTGACCTCACTGAGTCTCAGTTTTGTCATTTGAAAAAGATGATGGCACTGATATTGATACTTGTAGGATCGCTGTAAGGATTCAGACATGACCGTGCCTGGTTTACAGGCCTGGTGCTGGGAGGAGCACGGCAAGCGTTGGATATTACTATCGATATATCAAAATAATGTCAATATCAAAATAATAGAGAAGTATGTAGAAAAACTGAACTTCATCTCTGGAAACAATTTTAAAGATGATAGTTTTGGCTTCCAGAAAGAGAAGTATGGACTTCCATAGCAATATAAGCTGCTCCAATCACCTCCTTCGGGGCCCTTCCGCAGCTTATTATCATTATTTAAAGACATAATGAACACTTATTATAGCTAGCATATTAGGTTTTAGACCAAATGCATGATACAATGGAGTTGTATTTTCATGTGTTGTTGTGTATACTTCATAGTACATCAGGGCCCTTATATGATCAGTGAGCACCGTACTTTAATGCCGATCTTATGGGACTTTTATAAGGGAGGTTGGATAGTGTGGAGGGAAGTGCAGTGGCCCAGGAGTCACCAGGCCTGATAAGAACGAAGTCACTTATTAACTGGGTGCCTGAGGGCGAGCTACCTCCTCTCCTCATCAGAAAAATTTGGAGCCTGGGCCGGATGATGTCCGAGGATCCATCCAGCTCTGACAGTCTGTGGCTGAAAGCAGAATCTCAAAATTTTCAGAGATGATAGAGGTTTATGGATGTTGACTTTTGTATCTACGACATGTTGTTGGTCATATCTCAGGTTAATTTGGTGTCAAACCCTTAGGAATACAACCTTCAATTATAAAACTATTCCTATTGGAAATTATAATCTGCTTTAATATCTGCTCTGCACATAGCTACCAGAAATGCATTACGGGGAAAAGTACAGGCTCCCTATGTGTAACACCTGCCTCTCAGGAAATGAGCAAACGACCCTCGTGTGGTCCCTGTGACTGTCACTCGAGCTTCGCCATCCTTTCTCATATAATTCCCAACAAGCACAGAAACGACGTGAACACACAGACACCTGAGGTATTGCTTGGTTTTGGCCCACAGTTTCCGTGCGCACAGACGCACTGAGTGTCCCGGGGGGCGAGTCCGAGGGCCGGACCTCACCGTCCTGCCTGATCACAGACACCCAGCCCGGGACCCGAGCTGCCTCGACATGCTGTCATCTGTCCCTGCGGTGACACGTGCTGGGGTGGCAGTGCACACAGGCCCAGCCTGGACACAGACCCTTGGAGTTCCTGGGTCGTCCTGAGGCAGGACGGCAGGTGGTCCAGAGACCCCACGGCCCACGGGGCAGTGCTAAGCTCCCGGGGCGGGGCAGGCCACCATCACAGGGTGTCACCCCCGCGGCCTGATGGCCTGCCGCGCTCCCGCCCCATCCTTCCTTGGGATTCACAGAGACTGTTCTGGGCCTGGACTGTCAGAACAGCTTTGGCTGGGCCTTTGCAGCATGTGTGGTCCTTGAGCTGGAAAAGAAGACAGACCTACCGTCACCCTCGAGGCCGTTTGTCATTTTAATGAAGGTGACAAGTGCCCTGGCATCATGGCACCGCCTGGTGTTCACTGTAGTTACAGGTGAAGGAGACCCTCCCCAGCTCCCAGCACTGACACGACACCCATCCTGCGACCTTCACGGGGCCCTCCGGAGACCCTGTGCCACCTGAACGCACCAAGGGCGGCTGCACGGTCTCATGGCCAGGGCCTCAGAGCAGGCCTTGAACTTCACCAAAAGGCAGGCCTCTTTCAACTTAAAAGTTTACATTCATGGGGCGCCTGCCTGGCTCAGTCGGTTTAACTGTGGCTTCAGCTCAGGTCAATATCTCACGGTTTGTGGGTTTGACCCTGCGACCAGCTCTGTGCTGACAGCTGGTAGTCTGGAGCCTGCTTCAGATTCTGTGTCTCCCTCTCTCTCTGACCCTCCCGTGCCTGCTCTGTCTCTCAAAATACATAAATGTTTTCAAAAAAATTTTAATTATTCTTTTAGTGTGTCGTCGCGAGTCTGGGCAGGTGTACCAGTCATGTGACCCTCTCGACAGAACACAGAACATCCTACCGCTGCCATGCAGTCCCGAGTGCCCGTGACAGTGACCCCTCCACCCCCCTCCCGCCGACGGGCTGTGTCCCCGTGCTGGCTGACGGGAGCGTGCCGCCTGTGGTTTGTGAGGACCCTTCCTGCCCTTGCTGTGATGCGCTCGAGGCTCCGCCCCCCCCGGCACACGCCCCCACCGGGGCTGCTGCGTGCTGACTGGGGCTCCGCTGTGAGCGGTTTGCTCCTCTGATGCGTGAGTTCCCGCGTTCCGGACGCCTGTGTTGTTTCCAGCGTTTGGTGACTGTAATCAAAACTGCCAGAAACATTCGTGTGCAGGTTCTGGGTGTAAGTGGTGGTTTTCACTGCCCGTGGGTCAGTGCCCGGGGGGCACGGATTGCTGGCTGGGGCAGTCAGCGTGGGTTTAACTTAATGGGAAACCCCCACATGGAGAGAACGTTTTTTCACAGTTTGTAAATGGTAGTGGTCACTCACCACAACCGTTCGGGGCAGGCGCTCTCGTTTTCCTGCTCTCCGGGTGAGGGCACGAAGCCCTCCTGGCCAGGCGGCTGCCCAGGGCACACGCCCGCCAGGCGGCAGATCTCAGGAACTTGGCCTCAGCCCTCTGGCCTCGTGCAGCTGCGTCTCTGCGCACTGGCGTCTGTCTGTCAGTCCCCACACTGGCTCCCTCTGCCTTCCCTCCTCACGCAGGCTCCCCTGCTCCCCTTCCTCAGGCACCTTGTCCACCCTGGTGGGTCCTCTCTCTCCTCCTGGCCTTGATCTTTCCCGCTGCCGGGGGCTGCAACCCCGAGAGCTGCAGGTGCGCAGGGCTGCTGCCCAGGGCTGGGCACTGACGCCAGGCCCTCCTCGCCTGAGTTCGTCAGAGCCCCCAGAGAACGCACTGGAGCAGTCACTTCTTTGCTCAGGCAGTGAAGAGTGTGGACTCCGGGCCAGGGTGGACAGAGCCTCCGGGGGGCGCTCAAGCCGACCATCCTCCTGGGCCTCCTGTTCCCACTCAGGTCCAGCACTTCAGAAACACGTCAGAGAGTGACCGTCCAGCAGGTGCTCCTGTCCCTGAGGGTTTGCTGGCCACACAGCAGCAGAGCTACCAGAATGTTCTTGGAAGAGATATTCCGTCCACATCGGTGGCCTGAAAACAGAACACCCATCTGAGACACTGAGTGACACCACCTCACTGTGCCTAGCCCCCAGGCCATTGTCAGCCTCGCTGGAGTAGTTTCCAGAATGTTCTGCAGTCAGACACAGGGTGAAGGAGGTTCCTCCTCCATCATAGGCCCAGCTACTCCCTTCAGCGTCATCCTCTTGATAAAACCGGTACAGGATGGGGGGAGAGCCCCTCGGGGCCTCACAGTGAAGCCCCACCACGTCCCCCTCCACGGCCAGGGCCCCGGGTATCCTGACTGTGAGGACGGGGCGGGACTCTGGCACTGAGGGAGGAAACGTAGTTGACTGTTGGGGCCCACCCAGCCAGAAGTGCTGTGTGGCCCTTGGGACCCTGCTTCCCCTACTTGAAAATGTGTGCGCCTGACTGCCTGACCTAAATGGATCAGAGACTGGAGTTAGTTTCCCTATTACTCATGCCACTTGGTAATTGCGGCTTCAGTAAATGGGCAGACTTTCTTACTGAAACTTCCTCCCTGGTTAGAGGCACCTTACTCACAGACTATTGTTTAAACTTTTAAAGAAAAATAGCCTTGTCGTAAGCTTCATTAATATTACATTATGTACACAAAATAAGACCCTCGCTGATGTATTTTGAGTGATGAATTATGGTTTTTGATCTTTTGTATTGTACTTCACTTCTATCTTTAACTCTCTGTTCTCTCTTCCGTGAAAACAATGATCCTTTCTGAAACATGTGATTCCTAAGAAGTTGCAAACAATGTAGTCATTAAAAGAAAGATGTAATCACGTATGGTATATAAGACACCAAGTTTCACAGTAAAGTGTGGTCTCTTCCACCATTCATGTTGTCTGTGTTCTTTCTTATAGATATTTCGCTGACACCAACCCCCTACTCAGGGACCCTTAGACTCTGGTGCGTGGGCTGGTCCCCCGCACCGAGTGGCGCCCGAACAGGGAACTGAGTAGAAGGCCTTTCAAAGGTAAGTGGAATATTCCCTGAAATAGTTCTGCTCCTTTTCGGGTTGGTTAGGATCTCACCCAGGGCACCGCGGGCCCCTCTATGAGTGGAGATAGAGAACAGGGGGTGAGTAATCTGTAGTGATTGCCCACTTATATGTTTTTCTAAGCGTCTTAGTCTTGTCTGTAAAACCTCTGTGGGAGGGAATGTAATAGCCTCTGGTGTGTGTGTGTGAGTGAATGTGCGACTTGGTTTGGCTTGCCTACCGAGTTCGATTTTGTGGCTCCACGGGTGGGCACCCTTACGGTCCCCATTAACCCACGGAGTCCGAGTGGGCCTGGTCTGCGATACCGTGGTGAATGGCATAAGGTCTATGACGGCATCGGAATAGCTTCCGATTGTAAATCACAACGCTGAGTCCGCTACGGCTAAGCATCACCTAAGTTCCTTCGGAACACGGCCAGACAGGCATCTGATTGGTCTCCTCATCAGAGGGGGCACCCTACCCTTTGTTTGTCTTGTGTCAACGTAACATAAGAAAAGAGGGATGGGCAGTACAGCTTCTAAAGAGAGAAGACATTTTACTGAGATACTTTTGCACCTCCTTAATCAAAGAGGGATTAAGGTGACTCATAACCAAATGGCAAGATTTTTACACTTTGTTCAAGAGCAGTGTCCTTGGTTTCCAGAAGAGGGCACTGTTAACTTACAAACTTGGAACAAAGTTGGGGAACAATTACGCTTATATTATACTCTACATGGACCAGAAAATGTCCCTGTAGATGCTTTTTCTCTGTGGAATTTGATTAGAGATGTTTTAGATCCTGACCATAGGGGAAGTAAATTGTCATCTAATAATATAGCCACAGAGACTACTCCACTTTCCCCTAGAGGTCAAACCCCTACTCCTTTGGTAATGGCAGCTCAGGATGATGAGGATTCTGAGTGGGAAGATATTGATGGTAATCAGACAGATTTAGGAGAGGAAGAGGCTAAATATGCGGCAGAGAAAGGAGAGGATCTACCTGATTTTCCTCACCCCTCACTGCCTTTTAATTCCTCTCTGCCCAAAAATCCAAAATTGAAAACATTTAAAAAGGACTTACAAACTTTAAAGTTAATGTAACTATGGAAATAATGGGAGCCCTTCAGCCAGGCCTCCCTTCCCCTGTAGCAACTCCAAAAGGAGACAATATTATAGTAATAGACCTTCAGGATTGTTTTTTCACTATACCTTTGCATCCTGATGATTGCAAACATTTTGCCTTCAGCCTGCCGTCTCCAAATTTAAAAAGGCCCTTTCAGAGATTTCAGTGGAAAGTTCTTCCCCAAGGGATAAAAAATTCTCCTACTTTGTGTCAGAGATATGTTGATAGGGCTTTGAGTGAAATTAAAAATAAATATCCTGAAATTTATTTAATTCATTATATGGATGATATTCTCTTAGCACATAAGGACAAAGCCCATCTTCATGATGTTTTGGATGAGTTAATTCAAGCATTATCTGTTCATGGCTTGAAGGTGGCCTCTGGAAAAATTCAAATTGATCCACCTTACTCCTATTTGGGAAGGTTAATTGAAAATCAAACTGTGACTTTACAGACTCTGCAGTTAAAAACAGAACATTTATGTACCTTAAATGATTTTCAAAAACTATTAGGAGATATTAATTGGATTCGGCCTCTGTTAAAACTATCTACTAAAGATCTTATCCCACTGTTTGAAATTTTGCATGGAGACTCCCATCCAAATTCCAAACGAGAGTTAACTCCTTTAGCTTTGGAATCCTTGTCTAAAGTTAATGAGGCTTTACAAGGAGCCATGCTTACTAGGGTTAATTATCATGAGCCTTGGTCTTTAATAATTTTACCAACTGAACATTCTCCCACTGCTTGCCTATGGCAAGAGGGAATACTAGAATGGCTCTATTTGTCAGCTACTCCTAAAAAAGTTTTGGCCGATTATCCATCCTTAGTGGCACAATTAATTATTAAGGGGAGAAAAAGAAGCAGAGAATTATTTGCACAAGAGCCAGCAGAAAT
>PISW01017138.1:0-11127 GCA_004023785.1 Mungos mungo
CAAGGGCTGAGTAGGGTTTTTATGGGGTTTGGGAAGGGGGAGTTACAAGAAATCGTGACATAGGTACAGTGACCCAATCATAATGGTACAACAGTATTGGCAGCAGCTCTAACCATACACACTGTTCAGAGCGTTCGTTACTTTTGGCGGGACCCAATTACAACATTTAGGGTATCTTTGAAATTAACCAATTACAGAGCGAGTTCAGGGTCTTGTTTGGTGACTATGGGGTTAACTTTAACACTAGGTAACAGGGTCCTATCTAAAGTTCCCATCTTCAGGCCTTACCCTTAGGAATGTGGGGTGAGGTAGCTGGCCTTCCTGATTGGATACTGCAAAGTGGTCTCTTTGGCCCCGGGTAATGTATAACAGCCTAATGGTTCCGGAGAGACTGACCTTAGGCCTTCTAGCTTAGAGGGGAAACTTAAAGCCTGTCATGGCGTCTGTTTGGTTCAGATTCGTGTTCTTACAATAACTCTGCTTGCTGCTCAGAGAGTAGATTCGATGGAGGAAGAACAAGTAGATCGTGCTTGTCCTAGACACAGACCCCCAGAATTCTGTCTACCACCTCTCCCACAAGCTGTCACACTATTCTTGAACCCCTGCTCATCTCTGTGTTCAGGGCTATATAATAGAAAGCATGGCCCAACACTACTTCCACTTGTCCTGAGACTAAGGACACAGGCCCTTTCATTTGGTTGGTTGTTTTTTGAAAACTAATTGACATACAACATTGTATTAGTTTCAGGTGCACAACATAATGATTCCATAAATGTATATATTGTGAAATAATCACCACAAAAAGTCTAATTACCATCCATCACCACACAGAATTATAATTTTATTTCTTGCATTGAGAATTTTTAAGATATACTCTTTTAGCAATTTTCTTTTTTTTTTTTAAGATAGTTTATTGTCAAATTGGTTTCCATATAACACCCACTGCTCTTCCCCACAAGTGTCCTCCTCCATGACCACCACCACCCTCCCGCCACTCCCCCTCCCCCTTCAGTCCTCAGTTCGTTTTTGGTATTCAATAGTCTCTCATGATTTGCGTCCCTCTCTCTCCCCAACTCGCTTTCCCCCTTCCCCTCCCTATGGTCCTCTGTTAGGTTTCTCCTGTTAGACCTATGAGTCCAAACATATGGTATCTGTCCTTCTCTGCCTGACTTATTTCGAGATCCATCCACTTTGCTCGAAATGGCCAGATTTCATTCTTTCTCATTTCTCATTGCCATGTATTGCCATCTATTGCCATTGTATATATATACACCACACCTTCTTGATCCATTCATCAGTTGATGGACATTTAGGCTCTTTCCATGATTTGGCTATTATACAAAGGGCCACTATGAACATTGGGGTACATGTGCCCTATGCATCAGCACTTCTGTATCCCTTGGGTAGATCCCCAGCAGTGCTATGGCTGGGTCAGAGGGGAGTTCTATTGATAGCTTTTTAAGGAACATCCATACTGTTTTCCAGAGTGGCTGCATCAGTTTATATTCCTACCAACAGTATAAAAGGGTGCATGTTTCTCCACATCCTTGACAGTATGTATAGTCTCCTGATTTGTTCATTTTAGTCACTCTGACTGGTTTGAGGTGGTATCTCAGTGTGGTATTGATTTGTATTTCCCTGATGATGAGTGATGCTGAGCATCATTTCATGTGTCTGTTGACCATCTGGATGTCCTCCTTGGAGAAGTGTCTATTCATGTCTTCTGCCCATTTCTTCACTGGATTATTCATTTTTCAGGTGTGGAGTTTGGTGAGTTCCATGTAGATTTTGGATATTAGCCCTTTATCCAACATGCCATTTGCAACTTTCTTTTCCCATTCCATCGAATGCCTATTAGTTTTCTTGAATGTTTCCTTTGCAGTGCAGAAGCTTTTTATCTTGGTGAGGTCCCAATAGTTCATTTTTGTTCTTGTTTCCCTTGCCTTTGGGGATGTGTCGAGTAGGAAATTGCTGCGGTTGAGGTCAAGGAGGTTGTTTCCTACTTTCTCCTCGAAAGTTTTCATAGGTTCCTGTCTCATATTCAGGTCCTTCATCCATTTTGAGTTTATTTTTCTGTATGCTGTAAGAAAGTGGTCTAGTTTCATTCTTCTGCATGTTGCTGTCCAGTTCTCCCAGCACCACTGCTAAAGAGGCTCTTTTTTTCCATTGGATACTCTTTCCTGCTTTGTCAAAGATTAATTGACCATTCATGTGTGGGTCCAGTTCTGGGTTCTCTATTCTATTCCATTGGTCTATGGGTCTGTTTTTGTGCCAATACCATACCGTCTTGATGATGACAGCTTTGTAGTAGAGGCTAACGTCTGGGATTGTGATGCCTCCCGTTTAGGTTTTCTTCAATATTACTTGGCTATTCAGGATTTTTTGTAGTTCCATACAAATTTTAGGATAGATAGTTTTAGGACAGTTTGAGAAGAATGCTGGTGCAATTTTGATGGGGATTGCATTGAATGTGTAAATTGCTTTGGGTAATGTCATTTTCACAATGTTTATTTTTCTGATCCATGAGCATGGAATGTTTTTCCATTTCTTGGTGTCTTCTTCAATTTCTTTCATAAGTTTTCTATACTTTTCATCGTATAGGTCTTTCACATCCTTCGTTAGGTGTATTTCTAAGTATTTTATGGTTTTTCGTGCAATTGTGAATGGGATCAGTTTCTTGATTTCTCTTTCTGTTGCTTCATTATTGGCATATAGCAATACAACAGATTTCTGTACATTGATTTTGTACCCTGAAACTTTACTGAAGTCTTGATCAGTTCTAGAACAATTCTGGTAGAGTCGATCAGATTTTCCATGTAGAGTAACATGTCAACTGTGAAAAGTGAAAGTTTAACTTCTTCTTTGCCAATTCTGATGCCTTTTATTTCCTTTTGTTATCTGTTTGCTGATGCTAGGACTTCCAGCACTATGTTAAGCAACAGTGGTGAGAGTGGACACCCCTGTCGTGTTCCTAATCTCAAGGGGAAAGCTCTCAGTTATTCCCCATTGAGTATGATATTATCTGTTGGCTTTTCATAAATTGCTTTTGTAATATTTAATTAAATTCCTTCTATTCTGACTTTCTCAAGGGTTTTTATGAAGAAAGGATGCTGGATTTTGTCAAATGCCTTTTCTGCATCTATCGACAGAATCATATGGTTTTTATCTTGTCTTTTCTTAACGTGATGTATCACATTGATGGATTTGCAAATATTGAACCAGCCCCGTAACCCAGGAAGGAATTTGTTGATCATGATGGATAATTCTTTTTATATGCTGTTGAATTCAATTTGCTAGAATCTTCTTGAGTATTTTTGCATCTGTATACATTAAGGATATTGGCCTGTAGTTCTCTTTTTTTGCTAGGTCTATGTCTGGTTTGGGAATTAAAGTAATGCTGACATCGTAGAATGAGTTTTTAAGCTTTCCTTCTATTTCTATTTTTTGGAATAGCTTGAGAAGAATGGGTATTAGCTCTGCTTCAAATGTCTGGTAGATTGCCCCTGGGAAGCCATATGGCCCTGGGCTCTTTTTCATTGGGAGATTTTTGATAATGGATTCAATTTCTTCACTGATTATTGGTCTGTTCATACTTTCTATCTCTTCCCATTTGAATTTTAGTAGTGCATGTATGTTTAGGAATTTGTCCATTTCTTCTAGATTGTACAGTTTGTTGGCATATAGTTTTTCACAATAATCTCTAATGATTTCTTGTATTTCTAAGGGATTGGTTGTAATACATCCATTTTCATTCATGATTTTGTCTATTCGGGTGCTCTCTCTTTTCCTCCTAAAGAGCCTGGCTAGAGGTCTATCAATTTTGTTTACTTTTTAAAAAAAACAAACTCTTGGTTTCATTTATCTGCTAAACTGTTTCTTTGGATTCTATATTGTTTATTTCAGCCCTGATATTTATTATTTCTTTTATTCTGCTGGGTTTGGGGAACTCTTGCTTCTCCCTTTCTAATTCCTTTAGGTGCCCTGTAAGATTTTGAGTTTGCGCTTTTTCTAGTCTGTTGAAATAGGCTTGGAGTGCAAAGAACTTTCCTCTTAGGACTGCCTTTGCTGTATCCCAGAGAGGTTGGATCACTGTATTTTCATTTTCATTTGTTTCCATGTATTTTTTTTTATTTCTTCTCTAATTGCTTGATTAGCACAATCATTCTTTAGTAGGGTCGTTTTTAACCTCCACATTTTTGGAGGTTTTCCAGACTTTTTCCTGTGGTTCATTTCAAGTTTCATAGCTTTGTGATCTGAAAGTGTGCATCGTATGATCTCAATTCATTTATATTTATGGAGGGCTGCTTTATGACCCAGTATGTAATCTATTTTGGAGAATGTGCCATGTGCACTCGAGAAGAAGGTGAATTCCCTATCTTCAGGATGCAGAGTTCTAAATATATCTATCAGTTCCATCTGTTTCAATGTGTCGTTCAGGTCCATTGTTTCTTAGTGATTTTCTGTCTGGTTGATCTATCCATTGCTGTCAGTGGAGTATTAAATTCCCTGCATTAGCACATTTTTGTCAATTATATTGTTTCTTTCTCTGATTAATTGTTTTATGTATTTGGGTGCTCCTGAATTCAGCTCAAAGACGTTTATAATTGTTAGCTCTTCCTGATGGAGAGATCCTGTAATTATTATATAATGTACATACTTCTTCATCTTTTGGGACTGCATTTACTTTAAAGTCCAGTTTGTTTGATATAAGTATGGCTACTCTGGCTTTCTTTTGGCTTCCAGTCGCATGATAGATATTTCTCGATCCCTTTACTTTCTATCTGAAGGTGTCTTCAGGTCTAAAATGAGTCTCTTTTGACAGCAAATAGATGGATTTTGTTTTTTTTATCCATTCTGCTACCCTGTGTCATTTGGTTGGAGCATTCAGCCCATTTACATTCAGTGTTATTGTTGAATAATGTGGTTTTAGATTCATTGTGTTCTCTTAGTGTTCATGCTTGTAGTGGTGTCTCTGGTGCCTTGTATTCCTTGCAACATTTTCCTCATAGATTAACTCTTAGGAGTTTTTGTAGGGCTGATTTGGTGGTGATGAATTCTCTCAATTTTGTTTATTTAGGAACACCTTTATCTCTCTTTCTATTCTGAATGACAGGCTTGCTGAATAAAGGATTCTTGGCTGCATACTTTTTCTGTTGATCACATTGAAGATTTCCTGCCATTCCTTCCTGGCCTGCCAAGTTTCAGTAGACAGGCCTGTAACCACTCTGACAGGTTTCCCTTTGTATGTTAGGGCCCTCTTCTCCCTAGCTGCTTTCAGAATTCTCTCTTTATCTTTATATTTTGGCAGTTTCACTATGATATATCATACTAAAGATCACTTCAAGTTATGTCTTAAGGGGTTTCTTTGTGCCTCTTGGATTTCAATGTCCATTTCTTTCCCATGTTCAGGAAGTTCTCAGCTATAATTTGATCAAGTGCCTCTTCGGGACCTTTTTCTCTTTTTTCTTCAGGAATTCCTATGATACAGATATTGTTCCACTTGATTGTATCACTCAGGTATTTAATTCTTCTTTTGTGCTCCTGTATTATTTTCTCTCTTTTTCTTGGCTTCCTCTTTTCTGATAATAGCCATTCTAAGGTGTGAAGTGGTATCTCATTGTGGTTGTGATTTGTATTTCTTTGATGATGAGTGATGTTGAGCATCTTTTCATGTGTCTGTTGGCCATTTGTACACCTTATTTGGAAAAATCTCTCTTCTGTTCCTCTGGGAAAGAAATATTTTTAAAAAGTTACATTGCTCCTTGAGCCAAGATGGTGGAGAGGAAGGGAGCTCTGTAAACTTCGTTTGCCCCATCGATCGAACTGAGAAGGACATTACTCTCATCTGCAAGAGTGGAAAGAGAAAATACGGACTCCAGAAAGAAGAGAACCTGAAGGATACCTGAGTGAGTGAGTGCGAACTGGGGAGATTGGAAAACGAGCCAGCCTGAAACAGGCAGGGGAGGTGGGAGCCACAGCCCAATGCAGGGCAAGCACGTGGAGCCCGAGAGACAAAGGGAAGAGACAGAGAGACTGAACACACTCATAGTACTGTCTCTGGGGAAGAGGTAAAGAACGCTTAACCGCGCTTGGAGAGAGAAGCTCACTCCATAGATAACTGCTGGGTAGCCTAAATCCCGAACCCAGGTGGCACAAAGGAAGGAACAGCTTCCAGCCCTGTGCCATCTTGGCGAGGAGTCGGCAACCACTACAGCGGCAGTGTCAGGGGTGCTCACTTCGACCTCGGTTTTGGGAGTGGGAGCATGCACCTCATTTCCACGGTGGATCTCGCCCCCAGCACTGGCTGCGTGAAACCTGAATCCTGGGTGCCAACAGGGAAAAAATATCCCCCACCTCTGCGTGATCCCGGCAGGGAGTTGGTGGCGGTGGAGACCTGGGTGCACGTGCGGGCTGAAGGAGCTCCCAGCTCATTTCCAGCAGCTCCCGGCGCCACCTCCCGCAATAGCTGTGCACTCGTTCCTTCCCTAACGCTAACGTGATCCCCGCTGGGGGTTTGGACTCTGACGGTCCGCACTTCACCTCCTGCTGCGCACCTCGCCTCAGGCAGGGGCAGCCGAAATCCCAGACTGAGCCAAGACAAACCTATTCCTCCCTTTAAGAAGCCAGCCACCAAAGAAAAAAAATCTCATCTGTGGTATCATAAAAAGTGCGGGGACTGGAACTTTGAATCGAGGCGGGCCTGGAAAATACAACTCGGCTCAACTGCGGCAAAAGGAGATCGGACTCATTAGAGTGGTCTACAGTTTGTAGTTCAGCAGAGCTTGGCGGGCTGCCTATCTAATCTCTGCAAACACCAAGGTGGAGCCTCTAAGAGCAGCCTCCGAGACCTACCACACCAAACCATGCCTATCCACGAGGGGGAGCTGCTGTTTTTGTTGTGTTTCTGTTTTTTTGCTTTTTTATAATTTTTTTCTTTTTTCTTCATTTTTTTTTCTTTTCGCCTTTTTCTGTACGTATTTTTTTTTTTTTTTTTTTTTTTTTTTTTTTTTTTTTTTTTTTTTTTTTTTTTTTTTTTTTTTTTTTTTTTTTCTTTTTTCTTTTTTTTTTTTTTTTTTTTTTACCTTCTTGCAATCCAGATATATTCTCCTATATCTCATCCCTACCGCTCCCCTCAACTGGTCATACACTTTTAGACTGTCCATTGTCCTTTGTTGTCTCAGACCTCCTTTATTTTTTTTCTTTTTCCTTTTCATTTCTTCTTCTCCTCTTTTTGTCTCTTTCCTTCCCATTCTCTTTATTTTCTTTCCCCCTTTTAATGTGTTTGTTTGTTTGATTTGTCTGTGCGTTTGTGTGTTACTATTCCCTCTGTGTTTGTCTGTCTGTTTTCCTTCTTAGGGCTACACCAAGAAAAAAGCCAAAGTGTGCATGACAGCAAGTTCCAAATATTGCTGAGTAGGGAAACAAAATACTCAAAGGCAAAACAAGAGAAACTGAGAGACACCATTAAAAGAATATTTCCTGAAACGACAGGCCCTGGACAGTCAATAAGCCTCTTTAACAGAGAAATATTAACAGGTGCATAGTGCTCAACGAGCTTTCTAAAGGTGACAAGAGACAGAAAACTAGCAAAAATGACAAAACGAAGGACTCTCCCCTGAAGAACCTCCAGGAAGGAGTCACAGCCACAGAACTGCTCAAGACAGACCTAGACAACATACCGGATCAAGAATTTAAAAAACTTGTCATAAAATTAATGGCTGGGGTTGAGAAAAACATCAAAGAATCAACTGAGACAATGACTAGGCACTATGATGAGTTAAAAAAGGCTATAGGTGAGGTGAATAACAAACTGGAGGCAGCCACCTCAAGGATTGATGAGGCAGAGAGAAGAATAGGTGAATTAGAAGATATAGGTATAGCAAAAGAGGAAGCTGAAAAAAAGAGAGAGAAATTAATCCAGGAGCAGGAAAGGAGAATTAAAGACCTGAGTGATACAATCAAGCAGAACAACATTCGTATCATAGACATTCCTGAAGAGGAAGACAGAGAGAAAGGGCCTGAAGGGATACAGGACCAAATTATAACTGAGAATTTCCCAAATCTGGGAAAAGAAATAAACATTCAAATTCAAGAGACACAAAGAACCCCCTTAAGACGTAACTTGAATGGGCCTTCTGCATGACATATCATAGTGAAACTGGCAAAATATAAAGATAAAGAGAGAATTCTGAAAGCAGCTAGGGAGAAAAGGGCCCTCACATACAAAGGGAAACCTATCAGAGTGGTGACAGACCTATCTCATGAAACTTGGCAGGCCAGGAAGGAATGGCAGGAAATCTTCACTGTGATGAACAGAAAAAACATGCAGCCAAGAATCCTTTATCCAGCAAGCCTGTTATGCAGAATAGAAGGAGAGATAAAAGTGTTCCCAAATAAACAAAAATTGAGAGAATTCATGACCACCAAACCAGCCCTACAGGCAATCCTAAGAGAGACTCTATGAGGGAAATATTGCAAAGAATACAAAGTGCCAGAGACACCACTATAAACATGAATTCTAAGGAGAACGCAATGACTCTAAACCCACATTTCTCAATAATAACACTGAATGTAAATGGGCTGAATGCTCCAACCAAATGACACAGGGTAGCAGAATGGATAAAAAACACAAAACCCATCTATTTGTTGTCTACAAGAGACTCATTTTCTTCCGGAAGACACCTTCAGGTTGAAAGTAAAGGGATAGAGAAATATCTATCATGCGACTGGAAGCCAAAAGAAAGCTGGAGTAGCCATACTTATATCAGATAAACTGGACTTTAAAGGAAAGGCAGTTAACAAGAGATGAAGAAGGACATTATATAATAATTACAGGATCTCTCCATCAGGAAGAGCGAACAATTATAAATATCTATGCGCCAAATTCGGGAGCACCCAAATACATAAAACAATTAATCACAGAAAGAAACAATCTCATTGACAAAAATGTGCTTATTGCAGGGGACTTTAATGCTCCACTGACAGCAATGGATAGATCAACCAGACAGAAAATCACTAAGGAACCAAAGGGCCTGAACGACACAGTGGAACAGATGGAACTGATAGATATATTTAGAACTCTGCATCCTGAAGATAGGAAATTCACATTCTTTTCGAGTGTACATGGCACACTTTCAAAAATTGATCACATACTGGGGCATAAAACAACCCTCCATAAGTATAAACGAATAGAGATCATACCATGCACACTTTCAGATCACAATGCTATGAAACTTGAAATGAACCACAGGAAAAAGTCTGGAAAACCTCCAAAAATGTGGAGGTTAAAAACCACCCTACTAAAGAATGATTAGGTTAATCAGGCAATTAGAGAAGAAATTAAAAAATATATGGAAACCAGCGAAAATGGAAATACAACAATCCAAAATCTCTGGGATGCAGCAAAGACAGTCCTAAGAGGAAAGTATATTGCAATCCAGGCCAATCTCAACAAACTAGAAAAAGCACAAATTCAAAATTTAACAGAGCACCTACTGGAACTAGAAGGGAAGTAGCAAGAGCACCCCAAACCCAGCAGAAGAAAAGAAATCATAAAGATCAGGGCAGAAATAAACAATATAGAATCCAAAAGAACAGTCGAGCAGATCAATGAAACCAAGAGTTGGTTCTTTGAAAAAATAAAAAAAATCAATAAACCTCTAGCCAGGCTCCTCAGAAAGAAAAGAGAGAGCACCCAGATAGACAAAATCATGAATGAAAAAGGATCTATTACAACCAATCCCTTAGAAATAAAGCAATCATCAGAGATTACTATGAAAAATTATATGCCAACAAACTGGACAACACAGAAAAAAATGGACAAATTCCTAAATGCACATGCACTGCCAAAATTCAAACGGGAAGAGATAGAAAGCATGAATAGACCAATAACCAGTGAAGAAATCGAATCCGTTATCAAAAATCTCCCAACGAATAAGAGCCCAGGGCCAGATGGCTTCCCAGGGGAATTCTACCAGACATTTAAAGCAGAGCTCATACCCATTCTTCTCAAACTATTCCAAAAAATAGAAATAGAAGGAAAACTTCCAAAACTCATTCTACGAAGCCAGCATCACCTTGATACCCAAACCAGATAGAGACCCAGCCAAAAAAATGGAACTATAGACCAATATCCTTAATGAATACAGATGCTAAAATACTCAACAAGATACTAGGAAATCGAATTCAACAGCATATAAAAAGAATTATCCATTATGATCAAGTGGGATTCATTCCTGGGTTACAGGGCTGGTTCAATATTCGCAAATCCATTAATGTGATCCATCACATTAACAAAAGAAAAGATAAAAACCATATGATCCTGTCGATAGATGCAGAAAAAGCATTTGACAAACTACAGCACCTTTTCTTAATAAAAACCCTTGAGAAAGTCAGAATAGAAGGAACCTACCTAAACATTATAAAAGCAGTTTATGAGAAGCCCACAGCCAATATTATCCTCAATAGTAGAAAACTGAGAGCTTTCCCCCTGAGATAGGAACACGACAGGGGTGTCCACTCTCACCACTGCTGTTTAACATAGTGCTGGAAGTCCTAGCATCAGCAATCAGACAACAAAAGGAAATAAAAGGCATCATAATTGGCAAAGAAGAAGTCAAACTTTCACTTTTCACAGATGACATGATACTCTACATGGAAAACCCAATTGACTCCCCCAGAAGCCTTCTAGAACTGCTTAATGAATTCAGTAAAGTTTCAGGATACAAAATCAATGTACAGAAATCAGTTGCATTCCTATACACCAAAAATGAAGCAAAGGAAAGAGAAATCAAGATCCCATTCACGATAGTACAAAAAACTATCAAATACCTAGGAGTAAACCTAACCAAGGATGTAAAAGACCTATATGATGAAAACTATAGAACACTTATGAAAGAGATTGAAGAAGATACCAAGAAATGGAAAACCATTCCCTGTTCATGGATCAGAAGAATAAACATTGTGAAAATGTCATTACTACCCAAAGCAATCTACACATTCAATGCAATCCCCATCAAAATTGCACCAACATTCTTCTCAAAGCTAGAACAAACTATCCTCAAATTCATATGGAACCACAAAAGACCCTGAATAGCCAAAGTCATATTGAAGAAGAAAATCAAAACG
>PISW01017139.1:0-11147 GCA_004023785.1 Mungos mungo
ACCTGCAAAGAGTGCAGATGCACCTCCTGCAAGAAGAGTGAGTGTGGGGTCTCTCCCTGGGGGGCCGGGCTCAGTCAGAGGACCCAGCTTCTCTACATCCCTTTTCTTAGCCCTGACTCAGAACCGGAACTGAATGGTCTTGTTAGATGGCAGAGTCCCCACCTCCTCCTAGAACAGGGGAAGCCGAGGCCCAGGGAGGACAGCAAATGGTGTGAGGGATGGAGCCAGAACTGGGACCTAGGTCTCCTGTCTCCTGTTGCGGCTTCTGAACCCTCCAGTGTCCTGAACACTTGATGTTCATGAACTTGGTGACCACGTGTGGTTTCTCTGACCTGGTGCAGCTCTTTCCTCTGGAGACAGCCTCGAGCTTCCTGGCCCTCCTGGGAGCTGCTGGGAGGGGGACCCCTCTTTGCTCTTAGGACTCTCCTCAGGTCATGGTCTGGTTTGGGGGCGGGAAGTTAAGGGAAGAAGCTCCCCTGTCCCTGGAGTCCTGTCACTGTGTCTCCATGCATTCTCACCTGACCTGCAATCAGATGGGGGCACGGCAGCCTCTTCCTAGTGGGTAGGACCCAGTTGTCCATTGACAGAGCGTGCCATCCTGGACCCAGGCTCCTGCAGGGCTGGGGGCAGAGCTGTGCGG
Organism: Mungos mungo; assembly: GCA_004023785.1. Taxonomy (NCBI): domain Eukaryota; kingdom Metazoa; phylum Chordata; class Mammalia; order Carnivora; family Herpestidae; genus Mungos; species Mungos mungo. The sequence goes on from PISW01017139.1 coordinate 641, forward strand.
GACCTGCTGTTGGGAAGGGAGGTCCCTGGTGATGCCAGCTCTGACCCTCTGCGCCTTCTCCTCCCAGGCTGCTGCTCCTGCTGCCCTGTGGGCTGTGCCAAGTGTGCCCAGGGCTGCATCTGCAAAGGGGCATCATCGGACAAGTGCAGCTGCTGCGCCTGATGTGGGGGAGCGCCTGTTCCCGATGTAAATAGAGCAACGTGTACAAACCTGCCGTTTTTTTTACTTTTCATATTACCCTGACTTGTTTGCTATATTCCTCTTTCTCTAAAACACATGACATATAATAAAAGTTGTTCAATTTATTTTGGCTCTCTGGTCCTTGGTGCGCTTTGGATGTAAGGGACGCACATTCCCCATGGCTGGAGTGGGGATCTGACTGGAAGTGCAGAGACCTGAGTCCTGGACCCCCAAGTATTAGCCCCTAACAAACTGTGCCTTACAAGTCAGGTTACCTCTCAATCAGTTTCTTGACCGAAAATGAAAGTAGCCAGAGGCCATAAGGCTATGGGGCAGATACAGTTCCCCTCCATTCTCCTTGTCAGTGTTGGTGGTTAGAGCTTCTCATTTTCTAACTTCTCAGGATTCCCTGCTGAACTTCAAACCTCAGCAATGTTAGGCTTCAGAAGTGCTCAGGAGGGGCACCTGGCTAGCTTCGGCGGTAAAGTGTAGAACTCTTGAGTTGATCTCGGGGGTTTGAAGTTGTATGTTCAAGCCCCAGGTTGGGTGTAGAGATTAAGTAAAATCATTTTGTAAAAACAAAAAAGGTACTCTGGGGATGGAATCCAACATACCACTTGCTTGACTTTTCTTTAGAATTAGTGTTTCTAAAACATTTGAAGGACCAATTTTTATTTTTTATTTTTAAGATATGAGACAGAAAGAGAATGAGTGGGGAGTGGCAGAGAGAGAGAGGGAGAAACCAACACAGGTGTTATACTGACAGCAAGGAGTCCAACGAGGGGCTCAAACCCATGAAGCCTGAGATCATGAACCTGAGCTGAAATCAAGAGTTGATGCTTAACCATCTGGGCACCTCCCAATTTTATTTTCTAACACATTTAAATTTTGGCAAAATAAATTACTAAGAAAAATATTTTAAAGGCACAATTTACAAAACCCATTTTTTGATTCAACAAATTTTAATAAATATATGAGGAGAAGAATAAATCCATGTCTGTCTGTGCAGGGTGGTGGCCACTCCTGCAGTTTGGAAGACGTTGCGGTGCTTATGAGGCAGGAGAGAGGCCCCGAGTGACCTGCAATTAATGCCAAGGGTTAGTCCCCCTTGGCTCTTAGGGGAGGGAATTGCTATTTGATGTTCAAAGAGAGAAGTGAGTCATGTGGACCATGCTTGCCTGTGGGTGCCTGGTGTGAAGAGAGGATTTCAGAAGGCAGCCTGTGCCCAGTGCATGGGCTTGGCTGCCAGGCAGGCTGGCTCACAGCTCACCTTGCCATTTCTTGGCTGTGTTACCTGGGCAAGTTGTTGACACTTACTGAGTCTTCATTTTTTCCTTTGTATAAAGGAAAGTACATTTCAATGTAGGAAATTCAATGAGATAGTGTCCTGGTTCCTGGCCTGGGCAAAACAGTGGTAATTATGGTCACTACCATATTCACCCAGACATTTGTGGAGAGAGAATACTTGTAACTCCCAAAAGTTCATTGGTTTAGAAGCATTAGTCTGGGTTGGAGGCTAGAGACGACATTATAAATTTGCTGACCTGGGGCCCAGGCAAGTGTGGATGCCCAGTTCACCCCTAGGGACCGGATGCTCTCACAGCATTTGGACAGACGCAAGTCTTTCCCATCCCCCTTGGTCTGTACAGGAACTAGTTAGGGGTGAACACACAGAGATTGAAGTGATGGTACCAACTTCCAGAGAGATTAAGCTACCAGCCCAAGGTCACACAGCTCCTAGTCAGAGTTATTAATCTCTATACTACAGCTAACCTCCCCCACAGGCCACAACTGCTGATCATGATGTTGTTGGATGCTAAATCCTGCCTCTGGTCGTTCAGAGCTGGAAGGGTCGTTTCAGGTCATCTAGTGGCGCTCAGGGGGAAATAATAGGGCGATGGCTCTTAGAATTGAATTATTTAATATATGTAAAGAAATAAGAATGATGTCTGGACACAGGGAGTCATCCATAATATTAGTTATTATTTTATTAATAGCATTCATAGCATAGGACACATTTTTCTACTTTCAGACAGGTAAGCCCAGCCTAGTGGGCTTAGCAGCACGTCCTGTGTTGTCTCCATCTACCCAATGAGCACGTGACCAGTTGCCCAGCGAGGGTTCTTCTCTCTTGTCACAAAATAATGGTCGGCACTAGGGATACAAAGCCATGAGCAAGGCCGTCCACGTCCTCATAACAGAGATAGATGGAGGACTGCCGTCTCTGTCCTCTGCACCAGTGTTTTCCTTAGCATTTTCTTTTGAATGATTCATATTTTCTGAAATACATTTATATGAAAAGCAAAGTCTTTACCACTACTGAAAATGAGAATGAGTTTACTTCCGGACATAGTAGTGTGTTATAATTTCATATGTGTGTGTCTGTGTGTATTCCTTTTGTTTCACTTAGTCACTCCCAAGATTGAGCTGGACACAGTAGAGAGGAGCTGAAGCCATATCTCTGGGACGAAGGGAGGCTTTATCTTTTACTTTCTTTTGCTCCAGCAGTGACTGGAAGCAGGTCTAGGGTACCATCTCCCAGCACCGGGACCCTGGGTTAGCAACCTTACAATCCATGTGCTGTGTGCACTTTTGCCTTTGGGAAACTGGCTTATCACTAATGTCCCCTTTATGATTGATATTGGTGGGGGGCACCTGGGTGGCTCAGCCGGTTAGGAGACTGACGCTTTCTTGGTTTCAGGTCAGGTCCCAATCTCTCTGTTCGTGGGTTCGAGCCCCACGTCGGCCTCCATGCTGACAATAGATTGGGATTCGCTCTCTAACCTTTGCTCCTTCCTGTGTTTGTGCATGCTCTCTCTCACATACTCTCAAAATAAATAAATAAACTTAAAAAAATTAAAAAAATAAAGGATTGCTGCTTGGGTTCAAATAGCCAAGATGAGAAACAAGGATGGGAACAGACTGAATGCTATGCAGTTGTCAGGAATACAAAAAGGGACAGAACCGCTTGTAACCACAAATAACAAAATAAGCTTTGTTACTTGATGCCAGGCCCACCTGTCACATAAAAAGATCCCTTCCCACCCTTTGGGGGATGGGTGGGGTGAATGGGCAGGGCTGAGGAATGCCCTAGAAAGTTTAGGCAAAGGAGCACCAGACAAATGTGCCCACACACCCCTTAGGCGGCAGAGGATAGAAGGGGCCCCAGGCCTGTGCTCAATGTGTTACTGGGTACAGGGCAAACGCACCTTAAGGCCTGTAGGAGACTTAGATAGGCAATGCCAGGCAGGGAGGGGGGGCAGGAAGTCACTAAATACCATGTAATTCTTGGAATGCTGTAAGGGAAATCACCACTTTTCTTACTTTGTTATAAAGCCACGTCTCCCTGTTACCTAAAAGAATCTTTCCTTTCGGACATCCTACCCGTTGGGCACCGCCTGGAATGGGGTGCACCGCCTGGCTGTGGGGAGCCCTAGTTTTAACTCAAAGGAGGGCCCAGACAATCGCGCCCATATATCCTTTCCTGCGTGGAGAATGCAAAGAAGCAATAGTCTGTGTCCTCCGCAGGGTGCAGAGGGTAACAGGGCCAGAAAGCCCACCATGGGGCCAGGAAAAGACACTCCAGGGGAGGCAAAGATTATGTCCTGCGCCCATCCTCTGCACACAGCTCTCTCAGGTCGCCCTGCACACCCATCCTCTGCCCCTTGTCCCCACCAAGCCTGGGCCTGGAAATAGTCCAGGTTGCACACGAGCTCCGGAAAAGGGCCACCACGGGAACACAGTCACTGCGGAATGCCAGGGTGGGGAAAGAGGTAAGGACCCAGGCAGGGTTCCGGAAACGGACGGGAACAGGATGGCTGTCATCCTCCGGGAGAAAGAGAGGGAGCGGGGTCGAGGCTGGGACACGACGTGCAGACCGCGGCGTGCCCCTCCCCGCCGTGCGCACGGAGCCCCGCCGCCCTCGTGGACCCGTGCGCCCGGCCCCGCGGGGTGCACACAGCACAGCCAAGGACACGCGGGCCGCGCTCTCTCCGCGGGGCGGGAGCAAAAACAGGGGCGGGGCTTTTGCGCCCGGACCGCCCGCCGCCGCTATAAAGTTGGCCCGCCGCTCACAGGCTGCGCCACGCCTCCAGCCCTCAGCAGTGCGCTTCTTGTGCCGCCTGGTTTGGACCTCCGTCGTCACCTCGGTTCGAGATGGACCGCAACTGCTCCTGCTCCACCGGTAAGGGGTCCCCCGCTCTAAGCCTTAGGCTGCAGTTTCCCAGGCCCGGACCGAGTGTACTTGGGGTTAGAAGAGCAAGAATTTGAACTTCCACTGGAGCTGACTCCCTTGAGGAGCACGTGCTGTGCTCTCTCCCTCGCCCAGCTCCCGAGAGCATTTCCGTTCTCGCTGTGCCTCTGTGTTCCAGTGGAGGGCACTGGGGTCACGTCGGGGTCCCCTGGTTGGTCGGGGGCTGCTGACCTGGGACGCAGTGCTCTATCCAGGCATTGGAGCAGCCCGTGCTTGATGGGAGGTGGGGCATTGCCCCCTTAGGATTCAAGAAAATGCTCTGGTCCCCAGCCTTAGCCTGCTTGGACTAAGCCTGCAGCCTGGGACCTTCTCTGTGGAGTAAAAGGGGGATGGGACCTACCTTTCCAAGCACCAGCAGAGAGAGTGGGGCGTCCCTTCCCTGCCCTGCATGAGGAGGGTGCTCCCGGGGCTGGGAAGGGACAAGGAGGCCCAGGGGATGCTTGTCCTCCCCCCTCCCCTTCCCCCGCTGTAGCTCCTTCACTGCACTTGTGCTCACTGTGCTTCTTTCCCGCCCTGGCAGGTGGCTCCTGCGCATGTGCCTACTCCTGCACCTGCAAAGAATGCAGATGCACCTCCTGCAAAAAGAGTGAGTGTGGGGTCTCTCCCTGGGGGGCCGGGCTCAGTCAGAGGACCCAGCTTCTCTACATCCCTTTTCTTAGCCTTGACTCAGAACCAGAGCTGAAAGGTCCTGTTAGATGGCAGAGTCCCCACCTCCTCCTAGAACAGGGAAGCCGAGGCCCAGGGAGGTCAGCAAATGGTGTGAGGGATGGAGCCAGAACTGGGACCTACGTCTCCTGTCTCCTGATGCAGCTTCTGATCCCTCCAGTGTCCTGAACACTTGATGTTCATGAACTTGGTGACCATGTGTGGTTTGTCTGACCTGGTGGAGCTCTTTCCTATGGAGACAGCCCGGAGCTTCCTGGCCCTCCTGGGAGCTGCTGGGAGGGCCCCCCCCCCTCTTTGCTCTTAGGACTTTCCTCAGGTCATGGTCTGGTTCTGGGGCAGGGAGATAAGGGAAGAGGCTCCACTGTCCCTGGAGGCCCTGCCACTGTGTCTCCAGGCATTCTGCCCTGTCCTGCTGTCGGATGGGGGCACGGCAGCCTCTTCCTAGTGGGTAGGACCCAGTTGTCCATTGACAGAGTGTGGCCATCCTGAACCCAGGCTCCTGCAGGGCTGGGGGCAGAGCTGTGCGGGGCCTGCTGTTGGGAAGGGGGGTCCCTGGTGATGCCAGCTCGGACCCTCTGCGCCTTCTCCTCCAGGCTGCTGCTCCTGCTGCCCCGTGGGCTGTGCCAAGTGTGCCCAGGGCTGCATCTGCAAAGGGGCATCATCGGACAAGTGCAGCTGCTGCGCCTGATGTGGGGGAGCGCCTGTTCCAGATGTAAATAGGCAACATGTACAAACCTGCCATTTTTTTACTTTTCATATTACCCTGACTTGTTTGCTACATTCCTCTTTCTCTAAAACACATGACATATAATAAAAGTTGTTCAATTTATTTTGGCTCTCTGGTCCTTGGTGTGCTTTGGATGTAAGGGACGCACATTCCCCATGGCTGGAGTGGGGATCTGACTGGAAGTGCAGAGACCTGAGTCCTGGACCCCCAAGTATTAGCGCCTAACAAACTGTGCCTTACAAGTCAGGTTACCTCTCAATCAGTTTCTTGACCGAAAATGAAAGTATCCCGAGGCCATAAGGCTATGGGGCAGATACAGTTCCCCTCCATTCTCCTTGTCAGTGTTGGTGGTTAGAGCTTCTCGTTTTCTAACTTCTCAGGATTCCCTGCTGAACTTCAAACCTCAGCAATGTTAGGCTTCAAAAGTGCTCAGGAGGGGCACCTGGCTAGCTTCGGCGGTAAAGTGTAGAACTCTTGAGTTGATCTCTGGGGTTTGGAGTTGTATGTTCAAGCCCCAGGTTGGGTGTAGAGATTACTTAAGTAAAATCATTTTGTAAAAACAAAAAAGGTACTCTGGGGATGGAATCCAACATACCACTTGCTTGACTTTTCTTTAGAATTAGTGTTTCTAAAACATTTGAAGGACCAATTTTTATTTTTTATTTTTAAGATATGAGACAGAAAGAGAATGAGTGGGGAGTGGCAGAGAGAGAGAGGGAGAGGGAGAAACCAACGCAGGTGTTATACCGACAGAAAGGGTCCCAATGAGGGGCTCAAACCCATGAAGCCTGAGATCATGAACCTGAGCTGAAATCAAGAGTTGATGCTTAACCATCTGGGCACCTCCCAATTTTATTTTCTAACACATTTAAATTTTGGCAAAATAAATTACTAAGAAAAATATTTTAAAGGCACAATTTACAAAACCCATTTTTTGATTCAACAAATTTTAATAAATATATGAGGAGAAGAATAAATCCATGTCTGTCTGTGCAGGGTGGTGGCCACTCCTGCAGTTTGGAAGTCCTTGCGGTGCTTATGAGGCAGGAGAGAGGCCCCAAGTGACCTGCAATTAATGCCAAGGGTTAGTCCCCCTTGGCTCTTAGGGGAGGGAATTGCTATTTGATGTTCAAAGAGAGAAGTGAGTCATGTGGACCATGCTTGCCTGTGGGTGCCTGGTGTGAAGAGAGGATTTCAGAAGGCAGCCTGTGCCCAGTGCATGGGCTTGGCTGCCAGGCAGGCTGGCTCACAGCTCACCTTGCCATTTCTCGGCTGTGTTACCTGGGCAAGTTGTTGACACTTACTGAGTCTTCATTTTTCCTTTGTATAAAGGAAAGTACATTTCAATGTAGGAAATTCAATGAGATAGTGTCCTGGTTCCTGGCCTGGGCAAAACAGTGGTAATTATGGTCACTACCGTATTCACCCAGACGTTTTGGAGAGAGAATACTTGTAACTCCCAAAAGTTCATTGCTTTAGCATTCGTCTGGGTTGGAGACTAGAGATGGGATTAGAAATTTGCTGACCTGGGGCCCAGGCAAGTGTGGATGCCCAGTTCAAGCCCCTAGGGACAGGACACTGACCCAGCATTTGGCCAGACGCAAGAGTGTTTCCCATCCTCTTGGTCTGTACAGGAACTAGTTAGGGGTGAACACACAAGGACTGAAGTGATGGTGCCAACTTCCAGAGAGATTAAGCTACCAGCCCAAGGTCACACAGCTCCTAGTCAGAGTTATTAATCTCTATACTACAGCTGACCTCCCCCCGCAGGCCACAACTGTTGATCATGATGTTGTTGGATGCTAAATCCTGCCTCTGGTCGTTCAGAGAGAGAAGGGTCATTTGAGATCGTCTAGTGGCGCTCAGGGAAAAATAATAGGGCGATGGTCTTAGAATGAAATTATTTAATGTATGTAAAGAAATAAGAATGATGTCTGGACCTAGGGAGTCATCCATAATATTAGTTATTATTTTATTAATAGCATTCATAGCATAGGACACATTTTTGTACTTCCAGACAGGTAAGCCCAGCCTGGTGGGCTTGCTGCGCGTCCTGTGTTGTCTCCATCTACCCAATGAGCACGTGACCAGTTGCCCAGCGAGGGTTCTTCTCTCTTGTCACAAAATAATGGTCGGCACTAGGGATACAAAGCCATGAGCAAGACCGTCCACGTCCTCATAACAGAGATAGATGGAGGACTGCCATCTCTGTCCTCTGCACCAGTATTTTACTTAGCATTTTCTTTTGAATGATTCATATTTTCTGAAATACATTTATATGAAAAGCAAAGTCTTTACCACTACTGAAAATGAGAATGAGTTTACTTCCGGACATAGTAGTGTGTTATAATTTCATATGTGTGTGTCTGTGTGTATTCCTTTTGTTTCACTTTGTCACTCCCAAGATTGAGCTGGACACAGTAGAGAGGAGCTGAAGCCATATCTCTGGGACGAAGGGAGGCTTTATCTTTTACTTTCTTTTGCTCCAGCAGTGACTGGAAGCAGGTCTAGGGTACCATCTCCCAGCACCGGGACCCTGGGTTAGCAACCTTACAATCCATGTGCTGTGTGCACTTTTGCCTTTGGGAAACTGGCTTATCACTAATGTCCCCTTTATGATTGATATTGGTGGGGGGCACCTGGGTGGCTCAGCCGGTTAGGAGACTGACGCTTTCTTGGTTTCAGGTCAGGTCCCAATCTCTCTGTTCGTGGGTTCGAGCCCCACGTCGGCCTCCATGCTGACAATAGATTGGGATTCGCTCTCTAACCTTTGCTCCTTCCTGTGTTTGTGCATGCTTTCTCTCACACTCTCTCAAAATAAATAAATAAAGTTATAAAATCTTAAAAAATAAAGGATCGCTGTTCAGGTTCAAATAGCCAAGATGAGAAACAAGGATGGGAACAGGCTAAATGCTATGCAGTTGTCAGGAATACAAAAAGGGACAGAACCTGCCCGGGCGCCAGGGTGCATTGTGGGAAGGAGGCGGCAGCGTCCCGGGCGGGCGGGAGGTGCACCAGCGGCAGCGGCGGCGGCGGCGGCGGCGGCGGTAAATCCTCCCGGCCGCTCACAGCACTGTGGAGCCGCGTCCCCAGCCCGGCCTCGGACCGCGGCGCCCCTCCTGCCCCTCGCGGCTTCTCGCCCGCCGCCCCTCCCCCCGGCGCGCCGGCCTCGCCGAGCCGGCCGGCCGGCCTGGCTCCCCTCCCCGGCCCCGACGGGCGGGCGGGCTGCCCTGAGGAGGCGGGGAGGGGAGGGCTGGGCCGGCCGGCGGGTGGGCGACGATGCCGAACTTCTGCGCTGCCCCCAACTGCACGAGGAAGAGCACGCAGTCGGACCTGGCCTTCTTCAGGTTCCCGCGGGATCCGGCCAGATGCCAGAAGTGGGTGGAGAATTGTAGGAGAGCAGACTTAGAAGATAAAACATCTGATCAACTCAATAAACATTATCGATTATGTGCCAAACACTTTGAGACCTCCATGATCTGCAGAACTATACATTTTGCAGAGGCATCAGAAAACTAAAGAATGATTGGGTTATTTTATTTCTCAAAATTAATTGAAGCAGACAGATACTTGTGAAGTCATTGGGAGAGTCCTTATAGGACAGTTCTTCGAGATAATGCAATACCAACAATATTTGATCTTACCAGTCATTTGAACAATCCACATAGTAGACACAGAAAACGAATAGAAGAATTGAGTGAAGATGAAATCAGGACACTGAAACAGAAAAAAATTGATGAAACTTCTGAACAGGAACAAAAACATAAGGAAATCAACAACAGCAACGCTCAGAACGCCAGTGCAGAAGAAGGGGGTGAAGAACAGGATGAAGACATTTTACCTTTGACCCTTGAAGAGAAAGAAAACAAAGAATACTTAAAATCTTTATTTGAAATTTTGATTCTTATGGGAAAACAAAACATCCCTCTGGATGGGCATGAAACTGACGGGCTCCCAGAGGGACTCTTTACTCCTGATAACTTCCAAGCACTGCTGGAGTGCCGGATCAATTCTGGCGAAGAGGTGCTGAGAAAGCGCTTTGAGACAACAGCAGTGAACACGTTGTTCTGCTCGAAAACACAGCAGAAGCAGATGCTCGAGATCTGCGAGAGCTGCATTCGGGAGGAGACCCTCAGGGAGGTGAGAGACTCCCACTTCTTCTCCGTCATCACTGACGACGTCGGGGACCTAGCGGGGGAAGAGCACTTGCCTGTGTTGGTGCGGTTTGTCGACGAGTCTCATAACCTGAGAGAGGAATTTGCGGGCTTCCTGCCTTACGAAGCTGATGCAGAAATTTTGTCTGTGAAGTTTCACACCACGGTAACTGAGAAGTGGGGACTGAACATGGAGTATTGTCGTGGCCAGGCTTACATTGTGTCCAGTGGATTTTCTTCCAAAATGAAAGTTGTTGCTTCTAGGCTTTTAGAGAAATATCCCCAAGCTGTCTACACACTTTGCTCTTCCTGTGCCTTAAATATGTGGGTGGCAAAATCCGTGCCTGTTGTGGGAGTATCTGTTGCATTAGGAACCATTGAGGAAGTCTGTTCTTTCTTCCATCGATCTCCACAACTGCTTTTAGAGCTTGACAGTGTCATTTCTGTCCTCTTTCAGAACAATGAGGAAAAGGGTAAAGAACTCAAGGAAATTTGCCATTCTCAGTGGACAGGCAGGCATGATGCTTT
>PISW01017140.1:0-11146 GCA_004023785.1 Mungos mungo
AGGATGTTCTGGGTTTTGCCACCCTTTTCTCAAGGCCTTTGGCTTGGGTAGACAAGCCTTTTGTAGTGGTGGTTTTATAGTCTGTGCTTGTTCCAGTTTGAAGGCTCTTGCCTGGATATATGAGAAGCAGTCAAGAAATCCAGGGAACTCATTGGCATGTTGTTTATTACCCAAGTCCTGAGTCCATAGGCAATTGGCTTCTTCTTTCTACTTTTGTTCGTTTGGTTATATCTAGAGTTTTTAACTGTATAGGCAGGGATCTTAGAGGAAAGAGGCTACTTCAACTTTGTGGAAGCAGAAATCAATGTGAAGTTTGAAGTAAATGTTGAATAATCTTTGTAACAAGGAAGTTGGTTGATGGAAAAATAGATGTTCATAAATTTGAAGAATTTCACATTTATGATGTTTTTTCTCTAGTGACTTTCATGAAATAATTAAAGATCCTTCTTTGACTTTCAAATCATGTATCATCTCCTTTAGGAATGATTTCAAAACAGTGCTTTCCCTGAATCAACACATCTTTTTCAGACATAGTTGTCTAATGTTAATATTACAAAGACTATGTATTTATGTTTCTCTCTTCTATAGAATCATGGTGTATATTCTGCATCTACCATCTTCTTTTCTGAATTGTTGCTATTATGGTACAAATATGAGCTTTATTTGATCTTAATTAAATTCAAACAAGTGATATGGCTTTTTTTTTAGAATAAGATCTGTGGACATGGTAACAAAACAGAATGTTACCTAAGAGAAAAATGAATTTCTTCACTTTTCATTACTATGTTTCCCTTTAATATCACAGGTTTTTCTACAATTAATATGAACTTAAACCTCTAGAGTGCAAAAACTCATTAAAATATCTAAAATGTAACACTTTAACTATCTTTCATCTTTCTCACTACTTTAATACAACTCACAAACTACCATTTTATTTTTAGAGTTACCTCTTTTTAAATTTACTTTAAATAATTTTAAATTAATATTTTAATAAGTTTTTAAAATTTAAATTTACTTTAATATTTATTTTTGAGGCGTGCCTGGGTGGCTTAGTCAGTTAAGTATCTGACTTTGGCTCAGGTTATGATCTCACAGTCTGTGGGTTCAAGTCCCACGTCAGGCTCTGTGCTAACAGCTCAGAGCCTGGAGCCTGCTTCAGATTCGGATTCTGTGTCTTCTTCTCTCTCTCTCTGCCCCACCCTGCTCATGCTCTGTCTCTGTCAAAAAATAAATAAACATAATATAATTTAAAATAAATAACATTTATTTTTGAGATATAATTGGCATATAAGTTTGAGGTGTATAATGTGTTTGATACATTTATATATTGCATTATGATTATTTTGTAGAGTTAGCTTACACCCCAATCAGGTCATACAATTTTCATTTGGGTTTTTTATTTCAATTCTTGTATAGTTAATATACAGTGTAATATTAGTTTCATGTATACAATATGGTAATTTAGCATTCCCAACGTCACCCAGTGCTCCTCACAGCAAGTGCACTCCTTAGACCCCATCCCCTATTTTCCCTATCCCCTACCTACCTCCCCTCTGATAACCATCAGATTATTCTGTGTAGTTAAGAGTCTTGTTCTTGATTTGTCTCTCTTTTTCTTCCTTTGCTCATTTGTTTTGTTTCTTGACTATCACATATACGTGAAATTGTATGCTATTTGTCTTTATGACTGACTTATTTTGTTTAGCATTATTTTCAGTGTAAGATTTATCCCTTGATGTGCTACCAAGGGATATATTGCAAGTGAAACTCACATATTTCATATTGATCATGTTTTTCTGTTTCTTTTTTCTTTTAGTCTTTTTTTTGGATTTATAAAGCTTGTTTCTTTTTTATCTTTTTGAAAAATACAGCTATATTATGGTATAGTAATAGATTATGTTAGTTTCAGGTGCACAGCATAGTGACAATATTTGTATATGTTGCAAAATAACAATATATCTAAATAACATCCACTGTTATATAGTTAAAAAATTATTTTTCTTGTGTTAAGAACTTTTAAGATCTATCTTAGTACCTTACAAATAAATATTCAGTACAATATTATTAACTCTAGTCACCATGCTGTACATAACATTTGCATGACTTATTTATTTTATAACTGAAAATTTGTACCTTTGGACCTCTTTTACCTGTTTTCTCCATATCTGCATCCACTTTTCTTTTCGGTTTAAATCCCACATATAGGTGAGATTGTACAGATTTGTTTTTTTTCGTCTGACTTATTTCATTTAGCATAATGCCATCAGGTTCCATCTATGTCTTTACAAACGGCAAGATCTCATTTATGACTGAAGGATAACCTGTTGTGTATACATACTACATCTTCTTTATTTATCCCTCTGTAGACACTTAGGTTATTTTCATATCTTGATTATTAGAACAGGGGGGTCATATATCTTTTCAAGTTAGTAGTTTTATTTTCTTCAGATAAATACCTGAAAGTGGAATTGCTGGATCATATGATAGTCATATTTTTAATTAAAACATTTTTACATTTTATTTTATTATGATAGAGACAGGGTGCAAGTGCAGAAGGACAGAGAGAGAGACACACAGAATCTGAAGAAGGCTCCAGGCTCTGAGCTGTCAGCACAGAACCTGATACAGGGATTGAACTCACAGAACTGTAAGATCATGACTTGAACTGAAGTTGGATGCTTAACTGACTGAGCCACCCACGTGTCCCTATTTTTAATTTTTTTTAGGAACCACCATACTATTTTCCATACTGGCTACACCAGTTCACGATTTCAATAACAATGTGTTGAGGTTCTCTTTTCTCCACATATTTGCCAACACTTGTTATTTCTTGTCTTCATGATAATATACACCCCAACAGGTGTGGGGTGATAACTTATAGTTTTGATTTGCATTTTTTTTATGATTAGGGGTGATGAGCAACTTGTCATGCATATGTTGGCCATCTGTATGTCTTCTTTGGAATATGGTCATTCATATGCACTGCTCATTTTTAATTGGGTTATTTGTTTTGTTTTTTGTTTTTTGGGGTTTTTTTGCTATTGAATTAAATGAGTTTATACACATAGATCTCTTTGCAATATTAACCCCTTATCAGACATAAAATTTGCAAATTTTTTTTCCTATTTGGTAGGTTAATTTTAAGGATTTTTTGATAATATTCTTTGCTATCCATAAGCTTTTTAGTTGGTATAGTCTCACTTATTTATTTTTGCTTTTGTTGCCTTTGCTTTAGGATTCAGATTCAAAAAACTATCACCATGACTAACATTAAGAAGCTTACTGTCTTTAAGGGCTTACTTCTTTTAGGGCCTTTATGGATCTAGGTCTTTAATCCATTCTGAGTTAATTTTTTATGTATGATGTAGCATAGTGGTCTTATTTAATTCTTTTGCATGTTGTCCAGTTTTCCTAACACTATTAAAGAAATTGTCTGTTCCATGCTGTATGTTTTTGACTTCTCCATTTCTTTGCCTCTAAATTGATTATTTTCTTTTTATCCTTTGCACTTACCTTACAGGATTATGCAGCTAATGAAGTGTTGTAAGTGAAAGAGCCTTAAAATTGTAGAGTACAGTATAGTTCAAACTTTAATGAGATATTGGATGAACATTTTGGGGATATTGTGAACTATGGGTTATGTTTATGAATTATGTTTATGATCATGGTATATATAAATTAACAAGATGTTATATTTTCACTACAATAGTGCAAAGACTTTATAAGAAGACAAACAATAACAAAAATATATAATGGAATGTGTGAGTACTTTGCATAGGATAATTTTAGTAAGTTGTACTGAATAAATGGTAACAAGCTCTAAAATCATATTATTTGTAGCAATTTAAAAATAGTTTAAAGATTTTATAATTATTATAAACTGATATATGAGAATACGTTTGATTTTTTACTTATTCATATATTTTCTCCAGAGCATCAGTAAAAAGTAATGTGCCAGTAATTCTAAATGATACATGATTGTTTGTGTAAGTAATTGAACTTAAAACAGAATTACAAAAAATTCTTTTCTTTGGACTTCAGAATATATCATATTTATCAGCACATATGAAAAGAATTTGTACAATTTATAGACTAAAATATAACTGTAGTATATAGGTGTTCTAAATTTGAACTTTGTCACTCAAGATATAAAGTTTAGTAGAGGATATTGTACCGCTAAGCATACGTATAACTTCCAATTTTACTCAGATATATTTCTGTGTGTAATGTCTTGGTAAATATAAATAAGGTCCCAGAATTTAAATAAACATATCATCACAATGTATTAAATTACAGGGAATAATAATCAAGGGGGTGAAATGGGAATTTTTTTCCTGTCATTCTTGGCCATTTCCTACCCTATTCTGTCCACCCTGAGAGGCACTAAGACTTCTATGCAGGGTAGTTGGCAGTGGGCAAATGAATGATAAGGGGTACAGAGCTTATCTCAAATTAGAGTTGAGAGACATTAGTTCAGGTCGAGAATCTAAAAGAAAGAGAGTCACTAAAGGAGAAAAGGGGAATGTCAGACTTATAACAAGGTCAGAAAGCAGTGATCCTTTACCCTGTTTCATCCTCCAAAGCCAAAATACATGAGTTGCAAAGTGTAGGAGGCAGAAGAGACAGAAGAAGCCTGAACTCCCACTATTTCAACAATAGTCTTACTGTTCATAACAGTTACAAGGCAAGGGAAGGGAGATAATATATAAATATTGAAACTGGATATTCTGATTACTGACCTGTTTTTTTTTTTTTTTTCACTTAAATGACCATAGTGATTTTGCATTCCAGGCAGTAAATAATATATGATATGATTAAGTCTCATTCTGGGGTTAGAGGAAAAAGCATAAATCATAGAATGTGAATTATAAGTCATCATAAGAACAAAAATAGTTTTGTCATAATGGTGGCCTGTAACTCTTGTTTGATGAACATAGGGTTTACATACGTATATGCAAACTAATGCATCAAAGTATATGTAAATATATATGATAAGTTTTATCTTTGTGTCTTTATCCCTAGGGTTGTATTAATATCTACTTTTAGAAGAATAAATATCTCTAGGGTTTTGGATGGGCAGCGCTTTAGAAGCTGAAGTGATAGAACTTGTAGTTTTCTTCTGTATTATTCTAAACTGTTTAATTTTTATACCTTTTTACTCTCTCCTGTATGTCTCTTAAACTGTTTTCAGTATTGGATATTAGTTCTTAATAATGATAATGCCTATAGCTACAAACTTGCTTTTTTATTTGTAATTTATTTATATATTTCATCTATTACTTTTTTATTTTAATATTTTTATAATTAATAATGTTGACACATAATAGTCATGTAACATTATGTTAGCTCAGGATGTACAACACAGTAACTTGACAATTTTACACATTATTTCCATGCTCACATTACACACTAAATGTAGCCACTGTCTGTCATATATTACATTATTATCGTATTGAATATATTTTCTATGCTGTACTTTTTAATTTTTGTGACACTTATTTTATAACATAAAGTTTGTACCTCTTAATGTCCTTCATTTGTATCACCTATTTTTCCACTCCCCAGCTCTCTGGGAACTACCAGTTCTCAGTATTTATGAGTCTGTTTCTCTTTTTGTTTGTTCAATCATTTGTTTTAAATCCACATATAAATGAAATCATAAAGTATTTGTTATTCTTTGACTTACTTTACTTAACATAACCCTTCAGGTCAATTCATGTTGTTGTAAATGACAAGATTCCATTCTTTTAATAGTATATATATACACATATACACATACATGCGTGTATATATATATGTATATGTATATATGTGCACATGTGCATACACATGCATATATGTATTTATACATATACTTATAGACATGTACATATACACCACACCTTCTTTACCCATTCACTTATAAACGGACACTTAGATTGCTTTCATATCTTGGTTATTATAAATAATGCTGCAATAATAAACACAGGGTGGATATATCTTTTCAAATTGCTATTTTCATTTTCCTCAAGTGAATACACAGTAATAGAATTATGGAAGTACTGTATGGTATTTCTATTTTTTATTGTTAAGGGACTTCCATATGTTTTCAATAGTGGTTGCACCAATATAAATTCCCACCAATAGTCCACAAGGGTTTTTTGTTGTTGTTTTGTTTTGTTTTTTTGTCTACATCATGGCAACACCTGTTATTTCTTATCTTTTTGATACTAGCTATTCTGGCTGGTGTAGGTGATATTTCACTATTGTTTTGACTTGCATTTTGCTGATAACTAGAGATGTTGATCATATTATCATGTGTCTGTTGGCTGTCTGTATGTCTTCTTTTAAAAAAAAGAAGTCTATTATGTCCTCCACCCACTTTTTAATAAGATACACTTTTGTGTGTGTGTATTGAGTTATATGAGCTCTTTACATATTTAAGATATTAACTTCTTATTGGATATATCATTTGCAAAATCTACCATTTAATATGTTGGCTTTTTATTTTGTTGATGGTTATTTATTTGTTTGTTCATTTATTTATTTATTTATTTTGCTCTGCAAAAGCTTTTAGTTTGGGTATAGCCCCAATAGTTTGTTTTTCCTTTCGTTTCCTGTACCTGAGAAGACATATCCATAAATATGTTGCTAAGACTGATATCCCAGAGATTACTTCCTATGTTTCCTTTTAGGAATTTTATGGTTTCAGGTCTCACATTTAGTTCTTTAATTCATTTTGGGTTTATTTTTGGGAACGGTGTAATAACGTGGTCTTCTCTCATTCTTTGGCATGTAGTCATCTAGTTTTCTCAACATAATTTATTGAAGAGACTTTCTTTTCTTGAATTCTTTGTCACAATTTAATTGACTATATAATAATGAGCTTATTTCTGGGCTTTTTATCCTATTTCATTGAGCTACATGTCCATTTTTGTGCCAGCATCATACAATTTTGATTACTATAGTTTTGTAGTATATTTTGAAATCTGGGATTGTGATAACTCCAGTTTTGTTTTTCTTTTTCAAGTTTGTTTTGACTCTTCAGGGTCTTCTGTGGTTGCTTCCAATCAAATTTAGCATTGCTTTTTCCAGTTCTATGAACATACTATTGGTATTTTGATAGAGATTGCAAGAATTCTGTAGATTGCTTTGGGTGGCAAGGGCATTTTAACAGTGGTTTTCCAGTCCATGATCATGACACATTTATCCGTTTGTTTGTGTCATCTTTAGTTTTATTCCTCAGTGTCCTAGAGTTTTACAAATATAGAACTTGGGCCACCTGGGTGGTTCAGTTGGTCTGACTTCAGCTCAGGTCATGATCTCATGGCTTGAGGGTTTGAGCCCAGCGTGGCTTTCTTTGCTGACACTTCAGAACCTGGCACTGCTTCAAATTCAGTGTCTCTCTCCCTCTCTCTCTCTCTCTCTCCCTGTCCCTCCCCCACTCATACTCTACCTCTCTGTCTCTCTCTCAAAAAAAATAAAACACACACACACACACACACACACACACACACACACACACACACAAAACTGTGTAGACTGTAAGTCTAAAGTTCTCTCTTGGCCAGCAAGATAGCATATGCAGGATTAAAAGTGAGAGATGGCTAATATCCGAGAAAAGAGCCCCAAATAAGGGTTCTTTCCCTGTATTTATTAAGATCAGAAAGCTTAAAAATGTTTTGGGCACGCACAAAGAGATAATGAATCGGTGAACATTAACTCATGGGCATGAGGGCAAAAGGGTTTCGAAGATATACAGTGTTTGGGATTTGGGTCTGTATAAAACAAAGTCCTGGTACTGGGCAGATGGTGGTTAATGGTGGACATGAGGCACCATGTCTTTTTATCTTAGCTAGCTTAGGGGTAAATAACTTCAGAGTTAACAAGGCACCTTTTCTTTTGTAAATCACTGTGCTGCGGACGGCATCACCTGCAGCACAGAGATCTAAGCCCTATTTACCCGTTTACCTACTTTCGTCCTTCCTATAAAGTAGCTTTCTGCTATATTACCAATTCGGGTGCACTTTCACCCTGACTGCCTAATCTTTTTTATTTCATACACCTATGTATTGGGGGCCTTTGCCCCTCCCTACTTTGTTCTGGGGTCCTTAGCTTCCCATTTCTTCATTCTTATACACCTAATATTGTTTACCCAAACTTGGGTATGAGTATCCTATGGCTTTGTACTTCTTTTTGCTTTGTTAACCCATTGGTACAAGCCCAGGGAATTTCTAAGCTTATTCCCCACAAAAAAGAATATAACGCTTTTGCCTCCTTGGTTAAATTTTTTTCTAGGTATTATTTTGGGTGTGATTGTAAATGGGATTGTTTTCTTAATTTCTCTTTTTGATATTTATTATTACTATATATAAGTGCAACAGCATATTGCTGTTGCAATATCTGCATATTAATTTTGTATTCTGTGACTTTACTGAATTTATTATTTCTAATAGTTTTTACTGAAGCCTTTAGGGTTTTCTATATATCTTATAGAAATATAAGATATTTAGAAAGATATTTAGAAAGATATATAGAAAGATATTTAGAAATATAAAGTTTACTATATATCTATAGTATTATGCCACCTGCAAAAAAGTCACAGTTTTACTTCTTTCTTATGAATTTAGACACCTTGTTCATTTTCTTTTCTGATTACTGCATCCTAGTACTTTCCAGTTCTATCCTGAATGGAAGTGGCCAGCCTGGGTATCCTTGTTTGGTTTCTGATCCTGGAGGAAAATCTTTCAGTTTTGCATCAATGAGCATGATTTTAGCTGTGCATTTTTGATATTTATGGTCTTTATTATGTTAAGATACATTTCCTCTAAACTCATGTTATTGAGTGTTTTTATCATGAATGAATGTTGTATTTTGTCAATGCTTTTTCTGTATCTTTTGAGATGATCATTTGTTTTTTTATCTTTCCTTTTGTTAATGTGATGTATCATACTGAGGGATTTGTAAATATTGAGCCACCCTTGTATCCCTGAAATAAATCCCACTTGATTATGGAGAATAATGATTTTAATGCACTGTTGAATTTAGTTTGCTATTTTTTTAGGATGTTTTCATCTATGTTCTTCAGGGATCTTGACTTGTAGTTGAGTCTTTGAGTGTTTGGTTTTGCTTTTTTTGTTTTTAGTGTCTGTTTTGTTTTGGTATCAGAGTAATGCTGAACTCATAGAATGAATTTGGTAGTTTTTCTTCCTCTTTGAATTGTCTAGAATAGTTTGATAATAGGTATAGACTCCCATTTAAATGTGTGGTGGAATTCACCTGTAAAGTCATCTGGGCTTGGACTTTTGTTTGCTGGGAGTTTTTTGATTACCAATTCTATTTCTTTATTAGTAATTGGACTATTCAATTTTTATTTATGATTCACCTTTGGAAGATTGTATGGTTTTTCATAATTTTTGAAAATGGATAGCCCTACATTTTTTCCTTTGATGTGTCTATGCAATTCCAGTCTAATTCACTCACTTGTTTTTGAAAATAATTGCATATATTTAACCTAAATAGATATAAACATGATGATAAGTAGATAAAACATTGTCAAAAATCTTATTTGGTTTTCTTTCCTATATTTTATGTGAATTGTATTGTTTGAAGTATGAGTTAAATTTACTAGTTTGAACCATTATAATTTTGTAACAATAGACAAGACAGAGCTCTACATCACAAATGTACATTTTGTCTGTGTTAGAATGCTCATTTTTTCAGTTTTTTTCTCTTTGGTACAAACAGCATTACTATATCAAATATTGTTTTTCTATCACTGACAAGATAGGAAAATGACTCTAGCCACTCATGATTTTGTTAATGATCAGAACATTCAATAATAATTGGGAGGAATTTCTTCCAAAGATTTAACTTGTTCATGGTATTTTAAAATCTCACATGCCAAAATTCATGACCATGTAATCAAAATGTTGATGAAATAATACGTGAGGTACCAGGGTGACTCAGTTGGCTAGGTGTCCGACTTCAGCTCAGGTCATTCATGATCTCACCGTTTGTGAGTTTGAACCTCGCATAGGGCTCTGTGCTGACAGCTCGGAGCTTGGAGCCTGCTTCAGATTCTGTGTCTCCTTCTCTCTCTGTCCCTCTCCCATTTGTGCTCTGTCTCTCTCTGTCACTCAAAAATAAATAATTGTAAAAAAGTTGAAGTAATAGGTAAGACAAATACTTATTAATCAAAGAGTAAGCAAAACATATATTCAACAATTAATATACAATATGGATTTTCAGTCTAACTGACTTCTAATCACTGGCTTGTCAGGGGTTGGTCCCTGCCTTAAGCTATCCATTAAGGATACATTTTGCATTGGGCCTCTCTAGCACAACAGTCCCTGTTTATAGAATCCTTTTTACTACACTGTATGCCAGCCAACACCTGCAGAATGCTCTTCCCATTGTATGATCCTGATAAAGGTGCTGAAGTGACAACTGTCCCCAAGAAGAGGATGGAATTGTATTAGTAGCTTGATAGTTTATAGCAGAAATATACATTCATAAATTATAAAGGAGGGAAGTTTAATAAGATCAATGAAATATGAAGGAGGGAAGTTTAATAAGATCAATGAAATATGGCCATGTAAATTAGATTGTCATTTTTATTAAGTGATGATTTCACTTTAATTATTGTCAGAAATAGTAGCTTAAGAATATTTTCATCATTTAAAAAGAAATAGAGTGTATTTTAAAGCTCAAGTCAAAAATGGAGAACTAATATTCTCCTGACTTTAAGAAAATGCACTGCTTTTTGGAATAATGAAATTTAGAAATAAATTATCATTTGCCTACAGTTTCTCTTGTTGTGAATTCAAGTAGTTCTAATGGCTTTTAGAATGAATGAACCCTTAACAAGGAATTTGAAAGGGAATATAATTAAAGAGGCAAAGAACCATCATTTCAGACTACAGTGGTATAAAATGCTGTCAAGACAATTCATGGAATAATGTTAGCATAAGGCTCAAATCCAAACCAACAAAGGTTTGCATTGTAACAAAGGAAAGTAAGTCACTATGATCATTCTAGCACAGTATCCGCAACACAATGTGGTATTCTACAGTACAATTGATAGCAGTTGTGAAAATGACAGACCTAGGAGGGATCAAAAATGACAGCATACTCATGCAAATGCACTCTAGTATTAAGGCAAAAA
>PISW01017141.1:0-11147 GCA_004023785.1 Mungos mungo
AAAATGCTCTTTTGGAGAGAGACATGAATAAAGAACTCCTTTATCTTCTGGAGCTGGCTAATAGCCATCTCATAACCATGAGAGCCATAGGATGAAGCTGAGAGAGTGGAGAGGAGGGATGAAAAAACGCGGGTCCTAGGCACCAGTGTTGAGCAGCTGAATCAAACCTTGCCTGAAGCCCATTACCTTTGTACTTTGCAGCTCAGGAAGCCAATACGGTCCCTTGAATTCCAAGACAGTTGTAATCCAGTTTCTATTACTTATAATTACATAATCTTTAAAGTAAATGTCACCTCCTGCAGGAAGCCTTCCTAGATAGCTACTGTTAGAATCTGCCTTTTTGTCCTCCATGCCATACAGCCTAATCCTCTCAATGTACTGTACACATTGTATCATGTTATCAGTTAGCTATTGGTGGGTAACAAATGACCCCAAATTTTAGTGACTTAAAAAAAAACATTTATTTAGCTTATGATTCAGTGGGTCAGTAATTTAAGCAGGTGGCTCTTCTGGTCTCAGGAAGGGGAGGAGAGCAGTCAATATGCCTGAGGGTGAAGGGCTTGGTGACTGAGAGCCAGTGGCTCAAATGGTGACCCCAGAACCCAGCCATCCTTCAACACCGCCTCTGGCTGAGGTCTTTGAAGACACTTGGCCCAAGTCCCTCTCTAGAGAGCAGCAAACTGAGGCTTAAAGGGGAGACATGACCTTCCCAGGGTCCTAAGTGTCAGGACAGGGAACAGACCTGGCCTCCTGTCACCATATCTGGTGTTCATTCCTATAGAGTCCCTGCTGGGGAACCTGTCTGGCTCAGTCAATTAAGAGTCCAACTTCAGCTCAGGTCATGATTTCATGGATGGATCATGGGTTCAAGCCCTGTGACAGGCTCTGTGCTGACAGCTCAGGGCCTGGAGCCTGATTCAGATTCTGTGTCTCCCTCTCTCTCTGCCCCTTCCCCACTCATGCTCTGTCTCTCTCTGTTTCAGAAATAAATAAAACATTAAAAAATAATTATAGAGTCCCTGCTTGCCCTTCCTAGTCCATAGGAAGGCAACCCAAGCAGTAGTCTAAGGTCACAGGACCTAGGCTTTATTTCTCAAGCTCCTCTGAACAGTTTTGGGATGTGGGGAACTTGTCATTTGGGGGACTGCCATCCCGGGGCCCTGTAGGGTCACCTCCAATCTGGGAATCCCTCACTGCTTTGGTACTGAGCCCAACTGGAGGAGGGGAAGGAGGGTTTTTTTTGACACCCGTCCCACTCCTGCTCCCCCATCAGGCAACCCAGCAAAGCCCAGGAGGAGGTTTGATGAGGTGGAGGGTCCAGGTGCCCCTGGGGGCGAGGACAGTGCAAGAGCACAAGGGGACAGGAAGCCCAGGCAGCTCCTGTTAATGTCGGGGGGTCAGAGACCAGGGACAATCAGGAGGCCTGAGGCCCGGACATCCAACCCCAGTTCCCTCCTCCACTACTTAAAACCCCAGGATCTCTGCTTTGGGGAGGGGCTGCTGCAGAGAGCTCCCGAAAGAGATGTGAACTCTGGCAGTGAACCCACCAGCAATAGGACAGACCCTCTGAGAAGGGGCAGGCATCCCTACCTTCCACAGGAAAATGCTGGAACCTGGAGAGGGGAAGGGACCTGTCCAGGTTTTTTGTAGGGTTGACCGGAAATGAAGACATCCTGAGCTCCACCCTGGCCCCACCAGTCCCACCCTCAACTAGTAGAGAGGACAGTAAGGGACAGACAAAGGACCAGGGACACTGAGGACCATGGAAGTGGAGGGAGAGGACAGGTCATCCCCCAGGCTTAGCCTCTGCGCTGAATCCCCTCCAGACTCTGTCCCTCCTCCCCATCTTCCTGCCCAGACACTTTCCCACGGACAGTAGAGTAGCCACCAGGCTGCAACTCTGCCCCCACTGGTGACTGCAGCCACCAACGTCACCTGGGCTGCTTTGGAAGAGGCAGTGATTCTTGCCCCAGTGACGCCCACAGCACCCCGCCCCAGCCCCCACACCACGACTCCGGGGGAGAAAAGATCTGAGTTTGGCCCCATGGATGGACCTCCCCCACATCTCCCTGCCATTTTTCTGGGGGGCTGAGATGGGAGTCTGCTTTGGTCTTGGGGAGTCACAGGCAAGGATGGGGCCTGAGGCAAAGGAACACTGTAGATGTGGACATAAGCGAGCAGACAGGCTCCCAGGAGAATCTGGACCCCAGATCTGTTTGTGTCTCTGTTTTGTTGAGTCACATGGAAGCCTCACCCATCCTTCTGGGGTCTCAGTTCCCCCTTGTGTTAAATAAATTAAACTGAAAGAGGCAGAGGTCTTCAAATGTCCCCATTTTGTAGGGAACATGCCTTTCCCCCAAGCACGGGGTGCACAGAAGGACATCCAAGCCGCTTTGCTGAAGATGTGATGGGGTGGGGCTTCTGGCTTCTGCCCCTGAGGGTGCTGCACAGCAGGTGAAGGTCCCCCCTCCCCCAGGGCTCCCTTCTCTCTCCAGAACAGTGTGGTCATAGGACTTTCTGCAATGATGGCGACCTTCTCTGTTGGTACCATCCAACATGGTAGCCACCCATGGCTCCTGAGCACTTGGGATGTGGCTAGAATGACAGAAATGCTTTTGTATTCTTTAATTCTGGCCACTGTCTTGGAGGATGCACAGCTGAAAACCTCTGAGCTCCTTTAATAGCTAGTGGGTTTGCAAGAAAGTTCCAAGGAACCACATTCCCTACAGCCTTCTGGAGAATAGCTCTGGTTTTGCTTGCTTGCTTGCTTTCCTTCTTTCTTTTCCTATAATGTTTATTTATTTATTTTGAGAGAGAGAGAGAAGGAGAGCACAAGCTGGGGAGGTGCAGAGAAAAGGAGAGACAGAATCCCATGCAGGCTCTGCACCATCAGCACAGAGCTTGATGCTAGGCTCGATCTCGTGAACTGCAAAATCATGGCCTGAGCCAAGATCAAGAGTCAGATGCTTAATGGATGAAGGCACCCCGGTGTTCCCTTGCCTTGCTTTCTGAGGACAGAATCACGGGTTGCAACACAGCAAATGGCTCACCCAAGACTGCACTGTTTGCACTGGGGAGAAGCAGAGACCAGAGCTGGGTGTCATTAACGGGTGTTGCTTTGGTTCCCGAGCTGCAATGTTCTTGTCACCTTGAGTAGTCTACATCTGTTCCCTGTTCTCTCGGTGCAAGTAATGGCTCCCTCTTCATTGAAACATATTTGTTATGGGTTGAATTATGTCCCCCAAAAGATACATTCAACTCCTACCCCCTGACGCCCATGAACATGACCTTATTTGGAAATAGGGTCTTTGCAGCCATAGTTAAGATGTAAGTTGAGGTCACACTGGGGTAGACCTTCATCAAATGACTGGTGCCCTTAGAAGAAGAGAAGAGACAGAGACCCCAGGACACACAAGGAGAAGGCTATGTGAAGGTAGAAAAAGAGACTGGGGGGGTGGGGGAGGGTGCAGCTGGAAGCCAAGGACCCCTGGGGATGCTGGCCGGCCCAGAAGCTAAGCAGAGACACAGAACAGGCTCTCGCCTAGAGTGTCAGAAGGAGCATGGCCCTGTGGCCACCTTGAGTTGGATCTCCAGCCTCCGGAACTTTGGGAGGATGCACTTCTGTTGTTAGCCCTGTATTTTGTTGATTGCAGCCCTATGGAACAGTCTCCTCACCTGGCCTGCAGGCAGTCACCCTCTCCCACTTCTCTTCTACCACACTTGCCTCTCTCTCCTTCCTGGTCTCCTTCCATGCCTCTCCCCCACCCCCTCAAACCTCTTCTCTGCTTTAGCTCCACTCCTGGGCAACCTCACCAGTCCCATGGCTCGCCTGGTTCTGGTGACTGCAGACTGCTCTGTCCAGCCAAGGCCAACTCAGCACATCGACTTGCGCATCCAAGAAGCACCTCAAACAGGACATGTTACATGCTGGGCTCTTACTCCTCCTCCCCAGAGCCACTCCTGCCTCTCCAGTGGTCCTAGGGTCTCAGTGAAAGGCAGCCTAGCTCTTTCATCAGCTCCAGCCAAGCAGCCGGGGTCCTCTGCTCCTGACGGTTTCCCTCCCTCCACGCCGTCTATCAGCTGTGATTGGCCTTGGAAATATCCACAGTGTGACCCTTCTTCATGCCTCTGCCTCTCCCACTGTGAGCCAGGCCGCCAACCTCCGGCCAGGGTGACTGCTATGGCTTGCTGCCTGTCTCCCTGCCTCCGCCTGGGCCCCTACATGTCTGTTGAGCCAGCACTAGCCTCTCAGCAGCCAAAACCCTACAGTCATCCCAGACTCTTCTCTTTCAATCTCACTCCACGTTCAGTCCTCCCGCCAGAAGCTCCTATTGATGGTACCTTGTACACACACGTAGAATCCACCTGCTCTTTCCCCCTGCACCACTGCCACCCTGCTTACTGTCACCTCTTGTCCTCTATCAGGGCATGGACAGCTCGCAGGGTGAGACACATGTGTTGGCTGCTGGGGGACCAGGGAGAACGGTGTGGCGTCCATACCCTCTGTGGCCCTGAGGCTGAAGCCCACCTCTCTAGTGAGATCGCGGGAGCCCTCCATGCGCTGGCTTCTATCCTCCTCAATCTCACTTGGAGAAGCTGCACTCCTGTCCTGGGAAAGGACAGAGGCTGCATCCTGCTCCTTGACTTCTAATCTTTTTTTTTTTAATGTTAATGTTTGTTTTTGAAAGAGACAGAAAGCAAGCAGGGGAGGCAGAGAGAGAGGGGGAGACACAGAATCCGAGGCAGGCTCCAGGCTCTGAGCTGTCAGCACAGAGCCCGACCTGGGGCTCAAACTCATGATCCGCGAGATCGTGACCTGAATTGAAGTCGGACGCTCAACCGACTGAGCCACCCGGGCACCCCACTAATCTTTTGCTTGCTAGATCCAGGCCGACAGTCAGGACTTGGCCATCGGACACAACCTCCCTGCCCTGACCACCCATTCCCAACCTCCCTCGGCTCCTTCCACGTGTAGACTCAAGTGTGAGTCTGTTGTGCACCTGCCACAGAACGTCCCCCAGGGCAACACTGTTCTTCATCTAAGGTCAAGGACCGAGCTATATTCACTGCTGCCTCTGCTCTTAGTAACAAACTAATCAAGGACCAGAGAGGGCATGTGACTGGCCCTGGGTCACTCAGCACGTCAGCTGCAGAGCCAGGGCCTGAAGGGCAGTCCTTCTGATTGTAGAACATCACTCATGTCATTTCCCGTGGACACTGTGCCACTTTTCTGGCAACATGGGTGTGGAAGAGATTCCATGAGGGATGTGTGCCTTAATACTGAGTCAAGCAGCGAGGGTGAGATGAGGTTTGGTGGATCGGTGTTGGGGACCAGTTACCTACAGCGCTGGAGAAACTCCTGCCATCATCGTTGGGTGGCTCTGTGGGCTCAGAACCGGGTCCATCCAACCCCGCAGATGGTCCCCACAGTAGAGTAGAATCAGCAGAGGCATTGACCACATTGGATGAGCGGAAGGCTTCAGGCTCAAGATGGCGGGCATCACAATAGGAACCTGCTGACCAAACAAGAACAAGCACAAAACCCGCTTCCCAGAAATCCTCGCCTCAGGTAATGAATATTCTGCTCCCTTGGTAACGACTATGGATACAAGATACCAACCCAACCCCCTGGAATGCAGCCTTTTCTCTCCCCAACCCCCCTTGATGAGGTTCTGGAGCGACTGGGGGGCTAGTGGGGTTCAGGGGTGACATCCAAGAAAAAATTCTTGAAGATGTCTTTGGTGCCAAAAGGTGGTTTTATTAAAGCCCGGGGACAGGACCCTTGGGCAGGAAGAGCTGGACCTGCAAGTGTTGGGGGGGTGACCCTTTTGGGGAGATAAAGTCAAGAGTTTCCAAAGAGACTTCCGTATGCTAAAGACTCACAGATTACTGGAGGCCTGGCTTTTGTCAAGCTAAGGTTGTTTTTTCCGCTCTGGCAAAGCATGAACACTAAGACAGCAGGGAGTTCAAGTATTTGTCACTGGGCTGCAGGCTATGAGGACATTCTGTTTTGCCTGCCATTTCCTTCTTGGCTTTGTTCCCCTCATCACTATGGAGGAGTGACGTTTGGACTCCAAGAAACTGAGTCAATAGGTTTCTGGAGATCAAGCTGTTGATAAGACTGCCTTTGGGGTGCCGGGTTGGCTCAGTAGGTTAAGCAGCTGACTTCAGCTCTGGTCATGATCTCACAGTTCGTGGATTCGAGCCCCTGTCAGGCTCTGTGCTGACAGCTCAGGGCCTGGAGCCTGCTTCAGATTCTGGGTCTCCTTCTCTCTCAGCACCTCCCCTGCTCACTCTCTGTCTCTTAAAATAAAGTAAAGACATAAAAAATTTTTAAAAAAGACTGCTTTTTTTTTTTTTGTCATTTACTAAGATATTTGCAAACTGATGGAGACTGTCCATTTAGCCATTGTTTTCTTTCCTTTCCTTTGTGCTCGGGCAGCCAGGAGTGCCTGAGAAATGTCACACACATCCCACCTTGGGGGGGGGGGTAATGCTAGCTTGTGCTTGGCCCTCAGCTTGCCTGATGGTCCCTCATTACTCCTCGCATCTCAGGAGCGCCCTTTTGCTTTAATAAACTTTCCTACTTGTGCAACTCATTCATTGTGTTGTGTCTGCCATTGACTTCCCTCTCATGAAGACATCGAGAACCATCGGTGGCATCTTTTGGATGGGCGGGAGGGAAGCCTCAGGGCCCCAAAGTCTCCCCAGTTCGCCTGGTAACAGTATGTCTGCACTATATTTAATGCTGGCAACTCTGCAGACATGCCTACTGTGATTAAACCGAACCGAGACGATTATCCAGATCCCATGAACCTGAAAAGTGGTTGGGTTGGTTTCTATTACATTTTTGAGAATTTTTATGAATACTTAATTCATATAAATGCTTGATTTTCTTTAAGCCAATTAAATAGAGCACTTCTACACATTAAGTCTGGCAACACTATCTGGAAGCATCTGAAACATACATACATATAGACATGCATTGTCCTGAAAGATACAGAGAGTTCATAACTTCCCAATACTTAAGATTTCCCATCAGCCCAAGGTCCAGATGACTTTTCCCATTTTTGTTTTTCTTCAATTAAGAATGACCTCCCCGAAGTTCCTACTTTAACATTTACATCTCAAAGGCATAGGGAAGAATGCAAGTTACAAGCCCTTAAAGATGACCTGGGTGACTCAGTTGGTTAAGCATCCGACTTCGGTTTAGGTTATGATCTCACAGCTCATGAGTTCGAGCCCCACTTCGGGCTCTGTGCTGAGCTCAGAGCCTGTGTACCAGGATCTCACACACAGAGACACGTGACGCCGAGGTTTTCTTTCCAGGAAGCAACTTTAATTCCAGCTGGCACCACTCAGTTGGGTTCCTACCAAGGAACTGAGCCCTAAGCACCACGTGGTGTGGTTTTTTAAATATATGTTTTACTTCTTTGTCTCCCATATATGGTAGCACACAACCATGAAGTCTGATTAAGTG
This sequence comes from Mungos mungo, assembly GCA_004023785.1. Taxonomy (NCBI): domain Eukaryota; kingdom Metazoa; phylum Chordata; class Mammalia; order Carnivora; family Herpestidae; genus Mungos; species Mungos mungo. The sequence goes on from PISW01017141.1 coordinate 7,481, forward strand.
ATCTTACGTTATAAGGTCCTGAGGGATGTTGTCATCTATGCATATAGACAGGTTGCCTTGCCTTGAAATTTTCTTTTCTTTCCTTAGGGAGGGGACCCTACCACACCTGGAGCCTGCTTCGGATTCTCTGCCCCTCCCCTGCTCGTGCTCTGTCTGTCTCTCTCAAAAATAAATAAACATTAAAAAAAAAAGATGATTGGGGAGGTTTGGGAACTGGTAAAAAGGGAATAGGTGGACTTGGGGGTACCTGGTGGGCTCATTCGGTAGAGTATATGATTCCTGATCTTGGAGTTGGGAGTCTGAGCCCCCATGTTGGATCTAGAGATTACTTAAAAATAAAATCTTTAAAAAAAATTAGGAGAACTTTGAATTGCCTCTAGAATTGCACTTAGGAGTTTTGCAAAGATGATAAAATAAGAACAATTGCTCTCAATTCCTCAAAAAATTTAAACTGGGTTGCAGTTTAAATATCACAGGTAATCTACCCATCTAACTCCTTTATCTGTTTCAGTAAATACTTTTACAAAGGCTTGGAAAGGTTGACTTTCCTTCTGGGTACTTAATTTCATTTTAGCTTAGGGGAGGAGGCTTAAAAAGTTTTTTAACAGGCATGCTTGGGTGGCTCAGTCAGCTGAGCATCCAACTTCGACTCAAGTCATGATCTCACTGCTACAGGGTGATGTCGAAAAGACCACCAACGCCGAATAGAAGCGAGGCAAGATTTTATTTACAGCTGGGCCAAACCCGGTCCCCCTGGTGTTAAGGAGCAGAGAGTGGCCCGAACAAAGGTAGCGGTGAGCTTGTATGGACTTCAGCAAGGCAGCAAACATCGTCAGTCAGTTACCCAATTAGAGGTCACAGCATTCAGGACACCCCGTCACATTTTTACAGACAGACAGTAGTTCTGGCGGGACCCTATCAGGTTTAAAGTTCTTTGTCTTAAGAGGGTCTTGGAATGACCACTCACAGTCAGGCCCTCCGGGTTCTGTGAGACAGTGACTCCGTGACTTCTCACGTGTATGCTTTGCCTGGTCAGCTTCAAATAGGGGGGCGGGAGTGCAATTTACGATCTAAGTTGTGTGTTTAGAAAGCAGGCAAATTTACAGGCGAGGTTAGCACCTTCTGATAACTCCAACAGAGAGTCACATAGCAGTCACTACATAGTTAGAGCAGTGAGCAGAGAGATACATTTGCAAAGCAATGTACAGAAGCCAAACCAGCAAGTTAATGATTTTCAATTTTTACTCAGTTTGCTAACCTACAAAAACAGAAGTGAGACAAGGTAGTCAGCACCTTCTGATAATTAGCTTCCAGGACTGTGTTGTGCTCTGTGCTGACAGCTCAGAGTCTGAAGCCTACTTCAGATTCTGTGTTTCTCACTCTCTTTCTGTCCCTCCCAGGATCACACATTGCCGGAGGCCCGCTCCAGCTAGTCCAGGACTCCCTGAAGGGGTACGGTGGATGCAAAAGTGGGTTGAGAGATATTCATGCAGTTTCTTTCTTTCTTGGCATCATCTTCCTGGCATCATCATCTTTCTCACCAGGTTTTGGGCCTTTATATATAGACTTATGACATCAAAAAGTGGAATTTTTACAAATAATTCTCAGTGATAAAGAGGCTTTGAAAAGGGTGCAGAAACAGGTTTTACAGAGGCATTTTTGCAAAACTGCTCTAATTACAATGAGGTAACTTACTCATCATAGGATAACAGGATATTCTCAGTGAAAAGCAGATAACATACACATTTGTTTGAACCAGTAGTAAATCTTACAACTAAGAAGATAGCAGGCTGTTTTCAGTGAGAAGCAGATAGCAAACACATTTTATAACAATAACACTAAGATTCAGGCATAAACAAGGCTAGGGGGCATTCTATTTGGCTCACAAGGGGAAGAATGTATTCAAGATGGTTAGTAAGTAAACCTTTGGTCAACCTTGTTCTTTGATGTTGAAGGTGTAAGCCCCATAGGCGCCCTAGAAGAGATGGCCTTTGCATATGAGTTTAGGTTGTAACTACTCTTACCCATCCTCGCAATGGGCACCAAATTAGCATATGTATGTGCAGTAACTTATGCCTGGCTCTTGTTTGTTTCTTATTCCTAAATTAGGATCCTTTTCTCCAGGCCGGGGTAAACATTATTCTTGTGTTCTTTCACCCCCTTTATTATTCATGTCTTAAGTTTGTGAAGCTCAATAGGAGAGCCTTTTGACAACATCTGCAGTGCTTTGTTTAACTTCCTCTTCATAGAGATGAGAAAGGCTTCTTCCCATGAGGTATCTGTGTGGGGAATATCGGTCTGACTTGGAACATTGTGAGGCCTAATCAATAGCAACAGGCTTAATCTCACATGAGCACCAGTAGCAGAAGGAGATGCCAGTTTCCGTCACTCGTGGCAGGAGCCGTGCAACGTCTGCCATTTCCTTACTGTGACCTGTCATCCAGCCAGGCTGGTGCAGCTCCCAGCAACACATTCCTTCTTTCTCAAAAAATAAATAAACATTGGGACCCCTGGGTGGCTCGGTTACTTAAGCTTCTGACTTTGGCTCAGGTCATGATCTCATGGTTGTAAGTTTGAGCCCCATGTTGTGCTCTGTGCTGACAGCTCACAGCCTGGAGCCTGCTTTGGATTCTGTGTCTCCCTCTCTCTCTTCACTTCCCTGGCTTATGCTCTGTCTCTCTCTCTGTCTCTCAGAAATAAATGAAAGTGTTAAAATTTAAAAATAAATAAATAAACATTAAACATAAATAAAGAAGGTGCACAAACATGTGTGCTTCACCAAACCAGCAGTAACCGAGAGATGAAACCGGCCAAGAGGAGACAGTGCACCCCACCAGTAATTCCCACTGTGGACTAACCCAGCAGACCAGTAAGTGGGGACTGCAGCCTGGAACTCGGGAAAGGAATCCCAAACAGCTGGGGAACTGTGCCCTGAATCAAGGGCTAGAGACTCAAGTTCCAGATAGAATGGTCTTCCAGCTCTAGCTGACCTGCTAAACCTGGAACTAGAAAGCCAATTAGGTGGGGAGCTCGATGCCAAGAGGACAGAGCTCAGAACTGGAAGGACCTGGGCCCTGACCCCATATGGCGGCATGGGCTGATGGTTAACAGCATGATCTCTGAACCAGGGGCCTGGGCTGGAATCCTTCCTAGTTGTGACCTTGGGCCAGTTCACTAATGTCGATGTGCCTGAGTTTGGTGACAACTGGACACTCAGAAAATAGGTTTTTTCTTACATTTACTGTTTCTGTCTCTTGCTCCTGGTGGAATAAGTTCCATGGAAGTACAGATTTTCTGTCTTTTTCTCTTGGGGTAGTACTCAGGAGCTCAGTAAGTGTGTTTTGAATGGACGCATGGATAAGGAGGGGAGGGAGGAAAGGGAGAAGAATCTCAGTGTGACGTTGACGAGGAAAGGAGGGGCAGGAAATGAAAGAAATGGCAGAATCTGGGGCAGGAGAGGCCTCTTACGCAAGACGAGGAAGTGAGGTGGCCAGACCCAGCGCCCTGCCCAGACCCCTTTAGCTTTGGAACAGCAACCCAAAGAGTTCGGCAAAAACTGCTCCAGCTTCGATGGGATCCTGTGTCACCAGTGTCCTTGGGACAAGGGTGGGGGGAGAGGTTGGCAGGAAAAGTCTCAGGATGGGCCGCTATTGGCTCTGCCTTCCTG
>PISW01017142.1:0-11145 GCA_004023785.1 Mungos mungo
GGGAGTTTCTTAGGGCTGGGTATGGTGGTTTCCTTGTTTTGTTTTGTTTTCTCTTTTCTGTCCGTATTTCCAGCACCTAGCAAAGCAGTTCTGACAGGTAGCAGGCCCTCAGTGACTATTTATTTGAATGGATGGATGAATGAGTAGGGAGATGGTTCCAGCCTCTGGTTTAAGTGCATTTTTTCCCTGAATGAAGTTTTTGTGTATTTGAAGAATTCTCAGGTTTTTTAAGTCCCGTACGTGGTTGGCCCATAGGGGACATATGCTCAAAGGTTTTGTAAGGTTAATTGTTGATTGCTTGATTTAAAGATACTTTGAAGCCAGAGGTCACATCTGTTATATTTGGCTCACTGTTCTCTGCAGAGTGGAGTGCTCACTGCCTAGGAGTTCGCACCGTCATTATATGCAAAGAGGCTCTTTGGCCTTTTAGCAGATTTGAAGATTTCTTTCCTAAAATAGCATTCTCCTGGACATAAGATCTTGACCCCATCCTAAATGTGGTGCCTTATAAGAATGGTAGTACCTTTACTTTCCGGGAGTAAAGCCTCTTAAAATGGCTGTACGGCAGGAGCAGTTCGGTAGGAGGTTGGGGCTCCTTATCTCTGTGTCACCAACACCGAGTATCAGGTGGGCAACAAGACATTTCTGATGGCTCGAGAAGTTTTCTTTGTTTCTAGCAATAAAAATTTGGCTTATTGGCATTTCTTGTCTGTTACTTTTCTTTTGAAATAGGATCTGCTAAAATACTTTTTGTATTACAATAGGGTTTGCAAGAACTTATGGATCACACAAATAAGCAGGTAAACCACCTTTGCAGAATCGTCTCAAAACTGCAGTCTTCTTGGGAGAAATCCTCGTTGCCAAACTGTGTAAGTTTCATAAAAACATTTTTGCTACTTTGATAAACCTATAGTTCCTAAAGATATCAATCAATTAGAAGTGAGAGAGAACTAATGACACATTAGCAAGGCTGACATATACTTACTCTAGAAGCAGATGGGAGATTAAACCCCTCTTGGAAGAATGCTGTAGTTTAGGTTTGAGAAATTTTCATACTGAGTATTTTTATGTTTATATCTGTAATGTATAAAATGCACTCAGAATGTAGGGTTGAAGAGGAATAAAAATCATGTAATAAAAATTCAGCATTTATCCTTAACTACAGAAAATGATATTGCCAGGAAAGTAGGTGTTCATGCATTTATCAGCTTTTTGCTTGTTATTGTCACAATTGATCTATCATGGGTTTGTGTGATTTTAGAGGTCCTCTGGATTTATACAAAACAGTTTTAAGTCAATACCTCGTGGAGAAATTCAAGTCCAGGAACCAAAGAAAAGAGCATAACCCATTGTGTTCTCTTCCCCTGGCCAGGGAGCTGCGGGCCCCTTGGTACCAGAGGACCAGCAAGAAACCCAGCCAGTGACCAACCCTGTGGGAGCTTCTCTTCCATCCGCAGTGTCCTCTGTGCTACAGCAGCCGGACCCCAGGCAAAGGCCACCAACTCCTAAGATTGTCTCCGAGTTTTCACTACAGTCCAATTGCACACTGGGTTACCCAGCTCCTGGTCTTGCTGCCTCTTCCTACTTTGTCAGCGAAGGTGCGGAAGGTGTGGGCTGTGTTACCCTATCTGCTCAGTGTCCTCTATCAGTATGTCCAGCCTTTCTGTCACAAGGAAATCCCAGTCTGGCCCAATTTCCTGGGGTGGCAAACTGCTAAACTTTACCTGGAAATAGCAGCCTGTGCCCACACACTTGTCGAGGCTCACCTGTTGAGGAAAATTTTCATTGAACCCAGTGTTTGGCTATTAGGAGTAAGGCTGCTATGAATATTCATATACAGGTTTTTGGATAATTAGAGGTTTTCATTTCTTGGACATGGATACCCAGGGGTGCAGTTTTTGGTTATATTTTATTTGCATGTTCAGTGTTATGAAAAACGATCTGTTTTCCAGTATAGCTATACCATTTTACATTGCTCACAGCTATGTATGAGTGATCCAGTTTCTTCACACCCATATTTCCGCCCTTTCCATTGTTCTTTCTTCTGATGCTTCATGATTCCTTCTTTCCTTATATCGTTTCTGATAGAAGATTTTTGTTTAACCTTTCTGTACGAGCAAGTCTACTGGGGACAAAATCTTTAAATTTTCCTTCGTGTGAGATATCTTCATTTCCCCTTCTTTTCTGATGGACAGTTTTACCCAGTATAGAACTTGTGAGTGCAAGTTCTTGTAATATAGCCCTTGAAAACTTTTTTTAATAGAAATGCCAGCAGAAGCAGAAGCCAGCCTTGGAAACAGCGCTAAGTCAGTGTATTACCCAGCTTCACTGGGGCATGACAGAGGCCAAGGTACTGCCTCTTCATCTGTTTTCGTCCTTCCGAATTTTGGTGAGTTTGAAATGACGCATATGATAAGTCATGCCATTTAGATTCACCAGCATCCTTAATGCAAGTCAGTGCCAGCTCTTCTTTTTAATGAAGCTTTCTATTTTGAGATCATTGTAGATTCACGTGTGGCTATAAGAAATTATGTAGAGAGGTGCCTGGGTGGCTCAGTTGGTTGAGTGTTGGACTTCAGCTCAGATCATGATCTCACAGTTAGTGAGTTTGAGCCCGGTGTCTGGCTCTGTGCTGATAGTGCAGAGCCTGGAGCCCACTTGAGTTCTGTGTCTCCCTCTCTCTCTGCCCCTCCCCCGCTCAGATTCTGTCTCTCTCTCTTTCTCAAAAATAAACATTAAAAAGAAAGAAATGTAGAGATCCCATTTGTTTTACCTGTTTGCCCCATTGATAACCTCTTATAAAACTATAGTAAAATGGCACAACTAGGATATAGACATTGATTAAATCCATGTGTGTGTGTGTGTTTGTGTGTGTGTGTGTGTTCAGTTCTCTGCAGTATTATTCCATGAGTGTTATTTATCATCACAGCTGTGATCCAGAAAGCTTCCATTGTTGCCACATACTGCCCTTTACAACCACAGCCACTCCCCTCTGGTCACCTTTTCCTCCTACACTAGCAAAGAGTGACCTGATCTCACGTTCTATAATTCTGTCATTTGAATATTGTTATTTATTTGTTTTCTTTTTTAAACTTTTTAATGTTTGTTTATTTTTGAGAGAGAGTGAGCGAGAGTGTGAGCGGGTGGGGGGCAGAAGGAGAGGCACGAGATCATGACCTGAGCCAAAGTCAGATGCTTAACTGACTGAGCCACCTAGGTGTCCCTTGAATATTGTTATTTAAATGGAATAAAATACCATATAACCTTTTGGGCATAGCTTTTTTTTCTAAACATAATTTCCTGGAGATTCATGCCAATTGTTGCATGTACCAAGTTTCTTCTTTTTTATTGTTGACTACTCTCCCATGGTATGGATGTATGTACAGCTGTTTATCTATCTCTTCACCCATGGGGGGATATCTGGGATATTTCCAGTTTTGGGCTATTACAAATTAAACTCTGCAAACAGTCATAAACTGGTTTTTGTGTAAACTTAAGTTTATATTTCTTTGATTGTGGATGCCCAAGAGGGCAATTCTGGGTCATATGATTAGTTTCATGTTTAGTTTTTTTTTTAATGTTTATTAATTTATTTTTGGATAGAGAGAGACAGCATGAGCAGGAGAGGGTCTGAGAGAGAAGGAGTTATAGGATCTGAAGACAGGCTCCAGGCTCTGAGCTAGCGGTCAGCACAGAGCCTGACGTGGGGCTTGAACCCAGGAACCGCAAGATCATGACCTGAGCTGAAGTCGGACGCTTAACCAACTGAGCCACCCAGGCGCCCCCATGTTTAGTTTTATAAGAGACTGCTAAAAATTTTTTTCAGAGAAGCTGTGCCATTTGACTTTACACCTGTAATATATAAGTGACACAATTTCTCTGTATGCCTGTTTTTTTTCTCTTTCCATTTTTCTTTCTTCTTGATGCTCAGGGAGCTCTTCTTCATATCTTTTCTGTTTGAATATTTTGAATATTTTTGGCTTTTTTTTAAGGTTAAGTCTGTGGAAGACAAGTTCCTTTAGTTTTTCTTCATGTGAGAATATCTTTATTTCCTGTATGTTAATGAAGGATGGTCTTGCTACATATAGAATTAGTGGTTGAGAGTTCTTTTTTGAAGCACTTGAAAAATGTCCTTTCTATAGAAATTCCAGTAACAGCAGAAACCAGCCTGGAAAACAACCCCAAGACAACAAATTACCCAACTTCACTGGGAAGTGACAGCGACCAGTATTCTTCACCTGCCCTTTACCTACCCAATTTTGGTGAGTTTCAAATAATATATATAACAAGTAGCACTGTTTACTCTAGATGCATCAACATCCTTAATGGAAGCTAGAGGTAGCTCATATTTTAAATTAAGCTTTTTATTTTGAAACAATTTTAGATTGTTTATATTTGCAAGAAATAATATAAAGACATTCATTTTATCCTTTACTGTTTCTTCCAATGTTAGCATCTTACAAAATGATAGTATGAGATCACAACCAGGGTATTGACATTGATACAATACACAGATGTTACTGAAATGCGCCCAGTTGTATTTATAGTAATTTGTGTGTGTTTGTATTTATTCCTACTTAATTTTATCAATGAATAAGTTTGATATCCACCAGCACAGTCAGAACATATCCATCACCATCAAGATACCTCATCGTACCCTTTTATAACCACATCTGCCTCTCTCAGGCTGCCCTATCTTTCCCCATTGCCCATTTACTTAACCCTTAGCAAGCACTGTTCTATATAATTTTGTTCCTCCAAGAGTGTTGCACAAAGAGAATCTTATGGGATGTAACCTCTGAAGATTGTTTTGTTCAGTTGGCACAATTCCCTGAAGATTCATTCAGGTTGTTGCATGTATCAGTACTTTCTCCCTTTTTAATGCTGAATAGTCTTCCATGGTTGCAACATGCAATAGTTGTTTGTAACCATTCACCTGTTGAAGGACAGTAGTTGTTGGGTTTTTCTTTTTTTCGTTTTTGGTTATTAAGAGTAAAGCTGCTACGAACATCCATGTCCTGGTTTTTATATAAATAAACCTTTGTTTTTGTCATGAATGCCAAGAGTGTAATTGTTGAGTCTTACAGTATTACATGTGTAGTTTTATAAGAAACTGTCAAACAGTTTTCCAGAGAGACTGTACCAGTTTGCATTCTCACCAGCGAAGTGTGAGTGATCCACTTTCTCAGCATCCACATTTCTGTTACTCTCATTGTTCTTTCTGCCTTCCTGATACTCCAGATTTCCTTCTTTCATCATGTCCTTTCTGTTTGAAGACTTGACTTTAGCCTTTCTGTACAGGTAAGTCTGCTGGGGACAGATTCTTTTAGTTTTCCTGTGTTTCAAAATGTCTTTCACATTTTTCCTTAAGGATAGTTTTGCCTCATGTAGAATTCATGGTTGAGAGTTCTTATCTTTCAGCAATTGAAAAGTTCATACTCCTAGGAATGCCGGGAAATGCTGATACCAGCCCCGAAAACAGCTCCAAGAACATTTATTACCCAGGTTTATTGGGAGGTATCAGGGACTTGGATAATGACTCTTCATCTCTCCCACTCTTGCCCAGTTTTGGTGAATTTGAAATGATACATATCAGGTGTATGACAGTTTAATCTATATCCATCAATGATACCCATGTAGTTGTAAGCCAGTTACAGCTACTTTTGAAAACTTTAATTTTGATGTGACTTAAGATTTGGTGCAGTGGTAAGAAATAATATGGAGTGATTCATTTATGCTTTACGTATTTTGCCTAATGATAACACCTTGCAGACCCATGGTACAATGCTACAATCCAGACATTGACATTGATATAATTCATGGGTATTATTGAGATGCCTCCAGTTTTACTTGCATCTATGTATGTATATGTGTGTATGTGTTCATGTGTGCATTTAGCACTATGTAATATTATTGTATGTGTAAGTTCACACGTCTATCACCACAGTCAAGGTGGAGATCATTTCCATCACTTAGAGATCCCTTGTTACTGCATCTTTTACAACCACATCTACCTTCCCTGTCCCCAAGACCTGTCTCCAATGCCTAGCAAACTCAGATCTTTTCTCTGTTTCTATCATTTCGTCTCTTCAGATTATTATATAAGTGGAGTCACACATGATGTAGCCTTTTGAGATTAGCTCTCCCTCAATCCCTCACTCAGATTAATTGCATGGAGACTTATCCAGTTTGTTGCATGTGTCAATAGTTTATTACTATTATTGCTGAAAATAGTATTCTATGCAATGGATATATTATATTTTGTTTAACTGTTCACCTGTTGCAGGATATCTGGGTTTTTTTTTTTTCAGTGTTTGGGCATTAGGAGTAAAGCAGGTATGAATATCCATGTACACATTTTTGGGGAAATATAAGTTTTTATTTCTCATCAATTGATGAAGACTTTCCTGTGGTATTGATACGCAACAGTTTTTTTAAAAAACCATTCACACATTGAAGGACATCTGTTTTTTATTTCCTTTACACGTCTGTGGATACTAGAAGTAAAGCTGCTGTGAACATTCATGTACTGATTTTTCTGTAAATACAAGTTTTCATTTCTCTGTCATGAATGCCAAGAGTGCAGTTGCTCTGTCTTATGGTAATGGCATGTTTGGTTTTACAAAAACTGCCAAATGGTTTTCCAGAGAGCCTGTGCTATTTTACATTCCCAATAGCAATGTATAGATGATCCAGTTTCTCGCCATCTAGATTTCTGATCTTTCTATTATTTCATCCTTACTGATGCCCCAATATTCCTTCTCCATAATATCCTTTCTATTTGAAGATTTTCCTTTACCTATCTTTTCTGAGTAAATCTGCTAGGAACAATTTGTAAAAAAATGTTCTTTTGTGTGAGAGTGTCTTTATTTCCCCCTGCTTTCCTGAAAGATAATCTGACTCAGTATAGAATTCACAGATGAGAGTTTTTGTCTTTCAGCATTTGAGAAAGTTATACTTACCCAAACGCTGGAAAAAGCAGAAACCAACCTGGAAAACAGCTCTCAAACTTCATTGGGAAATGACCGTGGCTCAGATCCTGCCTCTTCATCTCAATCCATCCCACCAAATTTCGGTTAGTTTGAAATGAGACTTATTTCAAGTAGCACTGTTTAATTTAGAACGATCAACATCCTTCATGTGAGCTAGCTTTTTTTTTTAAAGAAATTAAACTTTTAATATTGTGGTAATTTAAGATACCCATGTAGATGTAAAAAATAATACAGAGAGATCTCATTTATGCTTTACCCGTTTCAGCCAACAATCGCATCTTGCAAGACCATGGTAAAATGTCACAACAAGGAGACTGATATTGATATCACACACAGATCTTATGGAGACTTCCCCAGTTTAATTAAATTGATTTTTGTGTCTGTGTTTAGTTCTATTTGATTTTATCACATGAGTAGGCTAGATGTCCACCACCATGGTCAAGATGCAGAATGTTTCAGGGGCGCCTGGGTGGCTCAGTCGGTTAAGGGTCCAGCTTTGGCTCAGGTCATGATCTCATGACCCGCATCTGGAGCCTGCTTCAAATTCTGTACCTCTCTCTCTGACCCTCCCCTGCTTGCACTGTCTCTCTCTGTCTCTCAAAAAATAAATTAAAAAAAAATAAAAAAATATACAGAACATTTCCATCACCATACAGATGCCTCATTTTGCCTCTTTATAACCACACCCATCTCAACATAGTTGCCTGGGAGAGTCATCTGACTCATTGCGTGTATCAGCATTTCCTGCTTTTTTATTTTTCTGTACCATTCCATGGTGTGGATGTACCAAGGTTTGTGTATTGGTTCACTGTTGAAAAACATCTGGACTTTTTTCCAGTTTTCAGGATTACAAGTAAGATTGCTGTGACTGTTTATGTACAGGTTTTTGTGCAAACGTAAGTTTTGATTTCTCTTAGATAGACGTCCCAGAGTGCAAATGCTTGGTTGTATGATCATTGCATGTTTAGTTTTATAAGAAACCACCACAGTTTTCCGGAGAGGCAGAATCATTTTACTTCTGCATGAGCAGTGTGTGGGTGATCTGGTTTCCCTGCATCCGCATGTCTGCTGCCTTTGTTGTTCTTTCTTCTTTTTTATTTGTTTATTTATTTAAATGGTTATTTATTTATTTTGAGAGAGAGAGAGAGATAGAGAGAGAGAGAGAGAAAGAATCCCAAGCAGGCTCTGTGCTGTCAGCACAGAGCCAATGCAGGGCTCGAACTCATGAACCGCAAGATCATGACCTGCGCCGAAATCAAGAGTCGGATGCTTAACTGACTGAGCCACCCAGGTGCCCCTCTTTCTTCCCTTTTAATGCTCCAGAATTTTTTTCATCATTCTTTTCTGATAGAAGATTTTCATTTAGCCATTTTCAAACATAAGTCAGCTAGTGGCAAAAACTTTTGGGTTTCCTTTGTGTGAGAATGTCATGATTTCCCCTTCCTTTTATTGTAAACCAGTTTGTTTATTCATTTCTTGTCTTCGGTGTTATTGAGGTATAATTGACAAAGTTGTAATATATTTATAAAGTGTACAGTGTGATTTGATATACATATACATAGTGAAATGGTTCCCACCATTGAGTTGATTAACATGTCTATCGTCTCACATATTTACCTTTTTAATTTTTGTGGTGAGGATGCTTAAGTTCTACACTCTAAGCAAATTTTAGTTATATGGTCAAGTATTATCAGCTGTACATTAGATCCTAAGACTTTATTTATCTTATAATTGAAAGTTGGTACCTTTTTACCAGCCTCTCCCCACTTGACTCAACCCTCCCCTGCCTCAGCCCCTGGCAACTGCCATTCATTTATGCTACTCTCTGTTTTTATGAGTTTGACTTTTTTCCTTTTTAGATTCTACATATAAGTGATACCATGCAGTATTTGTCTTTTTTACTGTCTGGCTTATTTCATTAGCATAATGCCCTCCAGGTTCATCTCATAAATTAGAAGTTTTATATTGAGAAAGTTTTAGCTGCCCATGCAGTTGTCAGAGAGATCTTATGTACGTTTTACCCAGTTTCCCCCGTGATACTATCTGGCAAAACTATAGTATAGTATCACAGCAGCATATAGACATTGATATAATCTACAGATTTTATTGGGATACTCTCAGTCTTATTTGTGTTTGTGTGTAGATGTATGTGTGTGTATGTGTATTCAGTTTTATGTTATGTAATTTCATGACATGAGTAGTTTTCCATCATCTATTGCCTTTTAAACCTGTACCTGCTTTTCTCCTCCTACTCTCTTACCCCTACCCTGCCTTGTCTCTGCCGTTGGCAACCACTAATCTTCTCGTCTCCTTTGTAATTTTGTCATTTCAAGAGTTTTATATAAATAGACTTGTATGGTATGTAATCTTTGGGGATGGCCTTTTTTTTTTTCATTTAGCATAATTCCCTGGAGCTTCGCATATCAGTAATTCTTTCTTTTTTATTGCCAAGGACTAGTCCACGGTATGGGTGTACCGCGGTTTATCTGTTCACTGGTTGAAGGATGTCTGGGTTGTTTCCAGTTTTTGGTTATTAGGTGTAAAGCTGTCATGAACACTCGTGTACAGATTTCAGTGTGAACATCAGTTTTCATTTCTCTGAGATAAAGCCCAGGAGCACAATTGCTGGGTCCTATGGTAACGGTAACTTGAGTTTTGTAAAAAACTGCCAAACTGCTTTCCAGTGTAGCTGTACCATCTTCTATTCCCACCAGCCATATACGAGGGTTCTAGTTTCTCTGCATGCATAATTTTGCTCTTTTGTTCTTTCATCCTTCTTTATATGTCGAGACTCCTTCCTTCATCATATCCTTTTGATCAGATTTTCCTTTAGCCATGTTTTAAGGCTAAGTCAGCCTTAAATTTTTTAAAAAATTTTCCTTTGTCTGAGGATGTTTTTATTTCTCCCTCATTCTTTGAGGGTAGTTTTCCCTGATATAAAAATCACCCTTGAGATTTCTTGCCTTTCAGCACTTGAAAATGTCTTACTAATCAAAATGTTGTTGAAACAGAATGTAGCACATGGGGCGTCTGGGTGGCTCAGTTGGTTAAGCGTCCGACTTTGGCTCAGGTCATGCTCTCACGGTTTGTGGGTTTGAGCCCCGCATCGGGCTCTGTGCTGACAGCTCAGAGCCTGGAGCCTGTCTTCCGATTCTGTGTCTCCCTCTCTCTCTGACCCCCCCACTGCTCACACTGTCTCTCTATCTCTCTCTCAAAAATAAATTAAAAAAAAAAAACCATTAAAAAATTAAAAAAAAATCCCCAGAATCTAGCAGAGAGATGAGTTCTGAGACAATGAATTCCTCAAGTTCAATGGAAAATGACAGTGACCAAGACACCAATTCAGAGTCTTTCTTTCTCATTCCTGGTTTTGGTGAGTTTGAAATGGTACATATTATAAGTAGTACTCTCTAATTTATTTCATCAACATTCTTAGTATGAATTCGTAGTGATAGCTTTTTCAAAATCAAAGTTTTCATTTGGAGATATTTCAGAATCACATGTAGGTGCATCAAATAATACAGAGAGATCCTTTTTATCTTATAATTTGTTTTTATTTATTTCATTTTTAAAAATTTCATTAAAATTTTTTGATAGTTTTGTGAACAGATTTTTTAAACATTTTTTTAATGTTTATTTAGTTCTTGAGAGAGAGAGAGTGAACGCGTGAGCAGGGAAGGAGCAGAGAGAGGGGGAGACACAGAATCTGAAGCAGGCTCCAGGCTCTGAGCTCTCAGCACAGAGCCTGATGCAGGGCTTGAACTCACAGACCATGAGATCATGACCTGTGCTGAAGTCAGATGCTTAACTGACTGAGCCACCCAGGCGCCCCTAAAATTTTTATTTAAATCCAAGTTACTTAGCATATAGTGTAATAATGGTTTCAGGAGCAGAATTTAGTAATTCATCACTTACATATAACACCCAGTGCTCATCCAAACAACAGACAGATCCTGTGTACCCTTAGCAAAAATTTCTCCCAGTGCTAATAGTTTGCAAAAATATAGTAAAAAGTCATAATAGTATTTTAACATAAATACAATCTACACATCTATTCAGATGTCCCCAGCTTTACTTATATTCCTTTGTTTCTGCTCTTGCCCGTTCTTTTCTTTCAGGACCTGTACCTATAGGTATAGTGACAAAAGCAGGC
>PISW01017143.1:0-11141 GCA_004023785.1 Mungos mungo
AAGAATGTTGGTGCAATTTTGATGGGGATTGCATTGAATGTGTAGATTGCTTTGGGTAGTAATGACATTTTCACAATGTTTATTCTTCCGATCCATGAACAGGGAATGTTTTTCCATTTCTTGGTGTCTTCTTCAATCTCTTTCATAAGTTTTCTATAGTTTTCATCATATAGGTCTTTTACATCCTTGGTTAGGTTTATTCCTAGGTATTTGATGGTTTTTCGTGCAATTGTGAATGGGATCAGTTTCTTTATTTCTCTTTCAGCTGCTTCATTTTTGGTGTATAGGAATGCAACTGATTTCTGTACACTGATTTTGTACCCTGCAACTTTATTGAATTCATTGATCAGTTCTAGAAGGCTTCTGGTGGAGTCTGCCACGTTTTCCATGTAGAGTATCATGTCATCTGCGAAAAGTGGAAGTTTGACTTCTTCTTTGCCAATTCTGATCCCTTTTATTTCCTTTTGTGGTCTGATTGCTGATGCTAGGACTTCCAGCACTATGTAAACCTACAGTGGTGAAAGTGGACACCCCTGTCGTTTTCCTGATCTCAGGGGGAAAGCTCTGTTTTTCCCCATTGAGGAAGATATTAGCTGTGGGCTTTTCATAAACTGCTTTTATAATGTTTAGGTAAGTTCCTTCTATTCCAACTTTCTCAAAGGTTTATATTAAGAAAGGATGCTGTATTTTGTCAAATGATTTTTCTGCATCTATCGACAGGATCATTATGGTTTTTTTCCCTTCTTTTGTTAATGTGATGGATCACATTGATGGATTTGTGAATATTGAACCAGCCCTGTAACCCAGGAATGAATCCCACTTGATCATGATGGATAATTCTTTTTATATGCTGTTGAATTCGATTTGCCAGTATCTTGTTGAGTATTTTTGCATCTGTATTCATTAAGGAGTTCTCTTTTTTTGTTGGGTCTCTGTCTGGTTTGGGTATCAAGGTGATGATGCCTTTGTAGAATGAGTTTGGAAGTTTTCCTTCTATTTCTATATTTTGGAATAGTTTGAGAAGAATGGGTATTAGCTCTGCTTTAAATGTTTGGTAGAATTCCCCTGGGAAGCCATCTGGCCCTGGGCTCTTATTTGTTGGGAGATTTTTGATAACGGATTCGATTTCTTCACTGGTTATTAGTCTGTTCATACTTTCTATCTCTTCCCGTTTGAATTTTGGCAGTGCATGTGCATTTAGGAATTTGTCCATTTCTTCTAGGTTGTCCACTTTGTTGGCATATAATTTTTCATAGTAATCTCTGATGATTGCTTGTATTTCTAAGGGATTGGGTGTAATAGATCCTTTTTCATTCATGATTTTGTCTATCTGGGTGCTCTCTCTTTTCTTTCTGAAGAGCCTGGCTAGAGGTTTATCCATTTTGTTTATTTTTTCAAAGAACCAACTCTTGGTTTCATTGATCTGCTCGACTGTTCTTTTGGATTCTATATTGTTTATTTCTGCCCTGATCTTTATTTCTTTCCTTCTGCTGGGTTTGGGGTGCTCTTGCTGCTTCCCTTCTAGTTCTGTAGGTGCTCTGTTAGATTTTGAATTAGTGCTTTTTCTAGTTTGTTGAAATTGGCCTGGATTGCGATATACTTTCCTCTTAGGACTACCTTTGCTGCGTCCCAGAGATTTTGGATTGTTGTATTTTCATTTTCATTTGTTTCCATATATTTTTTAATTTTTTCTCTAATTGCCTGATTAGCACAATCATTCTTTAGTAGGGTGGTTTTTAACCTCCACATTTTTGGAGGTTTTCCAGACTTTTTCCTGTGGTTAATTTCAAATTTCATAGCATTGTGATCTGAAAGTGTGCATGGTATGATCTCTATTCATTTATACTTATGGAGGGCTGCCTTATGCCCCAGTATGTGATCTATCTTGGAGAATGTGCCATGTGCACTCAAAAGAAGGTGAATTTCCTAAGTTCAGTATGCAGAGTTCGAAATATATCTATCAATTCCATCTGTTCCAATGTGTCATTCAGGTCCATTACTTCTTTATGATTTTCTGTCTGGTTGATCTATACATTGCTTTCAGTGGAGTATTAAAGTCCCCTGCAATTAGCACATTCTTATCAATAAGATAGTTTCTGTGATTAATTGTTTTATGTATTTGGGTGCTCTCGAATTTGGCACATAGATATTTATAATTGTTAGCTCTTCCTGATGGAGAGACCCTGTAATTATTATATAATGTCCTTCTTCATCTCTTGTTACTGCATTTACTTTAACGTCCAGTTTGTCTGCTATAAGTATGGCAACTCTGGCTTTCTTTTTGCTTCCAGTTGCATAATAGATATTTCTCCATCCCTTTACTTTCAACCTAAGGTGTCTTCAGGTCGAAAATGAGTCTCTTGTAGACAGCAAATAGATGGATTTTGTTTTTTTATTCATTCGGCTACCCTGTGTCGTTTGGTTGGAGCATTCAATTCATGTACATTCAGTGTTATTATTGAAAAATGTGGGTTTAGAGTCATTGTGTTATCCATAGAATTCATGTTTATAGTGGTGTCTCTGGCACCTTGTAGTCTTTGCAACATTTCCCTCATAGAGTCCCTCTTAGGATTTCTTGTAGGGCTGGGTTGGTGGTGATGAATTCTCTCAATTTTTGTTTATTTGGAAACACCTTTATCTCTCCTTCTATTTTGAATGACAGGCTTGCTGGATAAAGGATTCTTGCCTGCATGTTTTTTCTGTTCATCACATTGAAGATTTCCTGCCATTCCTTCCTGGCCTGCCAAGTTTCATTAGATAGGTCTGTAACCACTCTGATAGGTTTCCCTTTGTACGTGAGGGCCCTTTTATCCCTAGCTGCTTTCAAAATTCTCTTTACCTTTATATTTTGCCAGTTTCACTATGATATGTCGTGCCAAAGGATGATTCAAATTATGTCTTAATGGGTTCTTTGTGCCTCTTGAATTTGAATGTCTATTTCTTTTCCCATATTTGGGAAATTCTCAGTTATAATTTGGTCTAATATCCCTTCAGGACCTTTCTCTCTGTCTTCCTCTTCAGGAATTCCTATGATAGGGATGTTGTATCATTTGATGGTATCACTCAGGTCTCGAATTCTCCTTTCCTGCTCCTGGATCAATTTCTCTCTTTTTTTCAGATTCCTCTTTTGCTATAACTATATCTTCTATTTCACCTATTCTTTCTCTGCCTCGTCAATTTTTGAGGTGGCTGCCTCCATTTTATTACTCACCTCATTTATAGCCTTTTTAAACTCATCACACCTATTTTCAAAGTGCCTAATCATTGTCTCACTTGCTTCTTTGATGCTTTTCTCAAACCCAGAGATTAATTTTATGACAAGTTTTTTTCAATTCTTGATCTGGTATGTTGTCTAGATCTGCCTTGAGCAGTTCTGTGGCTATGACTTCTTCCTGGAGGTTCTTCAGGGGAGAGTTCCTTCGTTTTGTCATTTTTGCTAGTTTTCTGTCTCTTGTCACCTTTAGAAAGCTCGTTGTGCACTGTGCATCTGTTAATATTGCTCTGTTAAAGGAGGCTTATTGACTCTCCAGGGCCTGTCATTTCAGGAAATATTCTTTTAATGGTGTCTCTCAGTTTCTCTTGTTGTGCCTTTGAATATTTTATTTCCCTACTCAGCACAATTTGGGACTCGTCATCATGCACATTTTGCCTTGTTTCTTGTGGTAGCCTAGCCCTAAGAAGGAAAACAGACAAACACAGAGGGAACAGAAGGACACAAACACACAGACAAATCAAACAAATGAAAGGGGGAAAGAAAAGAAGGAAAATGGAGAGGAAAGAGATGAAAAGAATAGAAGAAAAAAAAAATAAAGGGGGTCAGAGATAACGAAGGACAATAGACGGTCTAAAAGTGTATGACCAGTTGAGGGGAGATATAAGGATGAGATACAGGAGAATATATCTGGATTGCAAGAAAGAAAAAAAAAAGGGAGAAAGGAAAATAAGGAGTAAAATTTTTTTTTAATTTTAAGTAAAAGTAGTAATAATAAAAAATGAGTACAAAAAAAAGTTAAAAATAGAAAAAAAAAGCAGCAGCCCCCCCTTGAGGATAGGCGTGGTTTGGTGTAGTAGGTCTCGGGGACTGCTCTCAGAAGCTCTGCCTTGGTGGCTGCAGAGTAGAATGGCAGCATGCCAGGCTCTGCTGGAACTAAGCACTGTAGGCCACTCTAATGAGTCTGATCTTGTGCTGTAGCTGAGCCAAGTTGTATTTTCCAGGCCCACCTCAGTTCAAAGTCCTAGTCCATGTACTTTTATGCTACCACTAATGAGATGTACTTGCCTTGGCGGCTGGCTTCTTGGGGGGGGGGGCAGGGGGAATCAGTTTCTCTTGGCTCAGGCCGGGATTTGTGCTGCCCCTGCCTGAAGCGAGGTGTGCTCCCTGAGGCGAGGTGCCCAGCAGGAGATGAAGTACACGCCCTCACATACATGCTGCAGACCCCCAGCCCCCAGTTGGGATAGCGATCCCCTAGGGGGTGGGAGCAGTTTCTCTTGTCACCAGTTGGGATTCTGCTGCTGCCTGAGGTGTGGGCACTGCTGGAAATGAGCTGCGAGCTCCTGCAGCCAAAGTGCGAGCCCTGGCCTCCACCTCCCTGTACAGATTGCATAGGGATGGGGGCTATTTTTTCCCTGTTGGCACGCTGGATTAGAGATTCACGTGGCCAATGCTGGAGGTGAGATGCACCGTGGAAATGAGGTGCGTGCTCCCACTCCCGCAGCCAAGGTTGAAGTGAGTGCCCCTGGGGCTGCTGCCACTGACTCCCTGCCAGGATGATGCAGGGCTAGAAGCTGTTCTTTCCCTTGCACCACCCAGGTTCGGGATTTGGGCTACCCAGCAGTTATATATGGAGTGAGAGTTTCTCTCTCCGAGCGCAGTTAAACGTTCTTTATCTCTTCCCAAGAGACAGTACTATGAGCGTTTTCAGTTTCTCTTTCTCTTCCCTTTGTCTCTCGGGCTCTGCACGCTTGCCCTGTGTTGGGCTGGGGTTCCCACCTCCCCTGCCCGTCTTGGGCTGGCCCGTTTTCCAATCTCCCCAGTTCACACTCACTCAGGTATCTTTGAAGTTGTCTTCTTTCTGGAGTCTGTAATTTCTCCTTCCGTTCTTGCAGATGAGAGTAATGTCCTTCTCAGTTCGATAGATGGGGCAGACGAAGTTTACAGAGCTCCCTTCCTCTCCGCCATCTTGGCTCCTTCCTCTTTTTGCCTTGTTAACGCATGGGTGCAAGCTCAGGGAATTCCTAAGCTTATTCCCCACATGGAGAGAAACCATTATGGCACTGGAGTAACCAACTGTGCTTTCTCTTCAGGTTTCCGTATATGCTGTGCCAGACAAGATTCATCAGGCAGATTATGCATTGGATGCCGCAGTGACGCTTCTAGACTTTTATGAGGATTATTTCAGCATTCCTTATCCCTTACCCAAACAAGGTAGAGATTTTGCAACATGATTGCAAATTGTGGCATTTATTGACCTCAGCTGTGGGTTATATCCTCATAATTGGTATTCCCATGGTTATCTCAGCAGCCCTTCAAGTCCTAGAACTCTGGCAGGAGAAGGTTCCTCCTTCTCACCCCTAATCTATAAGATAAATTTCTAATAATGGCAGAAGCAGATCTTGATAAGATTTCTGAGGCACATTTATGGTGATAATTTTACCTTCTGACCATAAAGATAAACTCAACTGTATTAGTGGGCAGACAGCAAAGGACAGAAGCTGCATCTTTTTAATTATTAGCATATATTTGGTAGAAATATACAGAGTGCTCAGTAAATTTTTCTTAACAGATGTATGCAGTGTAAGGAAAATCTGCATTTTCTTTTTGAAATGAGCCCTTAAAACTATTGTGTGTTTGAGATTTTAGGTGAAGGGGAGTCTGGGACATCCAAAGTCAAGTGGATAATTGAGGAAATTATTTCTAAGAGTATCCAATCCCTGAACTCCTTGTCAGAAAGTTAGAAAAGGAGTCAGGAGGCCCGATGCCCAAATCTGACTTTGTCAAGCAATAAAAGAGCAATTCAGTGGATCACTGAGCTTCTTTTTCTAGGTTGTGATTAGTTCTGTTCTTTTGATCCCTACACCCATCTATTCTGAAATTAGTGTGTTTGGGTAATGTCTACTTTAAGAACTGGTAATACATTTTTGTGTTCTTCCCAAGATCTTGCTGCTATTCCTGACTTTGAGGCTGGCGCTATGGAAAACTGGGGACTGATCACATACAGAGAATCTTTACTATTGTTTGATGCTGAAAAGTCTTCTGCATCAAATAAGCTTGGCATTACTTTGACTGTGTCCCATGAACTCGCCCACCAGGTACACAAAATTAATCATACTTTTAATAATTGTGAAATTATATCTATATTGCTTTTATGGGACTTAAGAGACTATATTGATATATGAAATGTTTTGATTCATTTTTACTTTCTTTTTTTCCATTGGAAACATGATTTCTTTTAAAGCATAAGGTTCCATGTTTTAAAATGAACCGTGAAAGGTTTTTCTTCTTATTTTGATAAAAATTCTGTACATGTTACTTAAATACTGACATTGCACATATGAAATCTTTGCTTCTGAATGCCTTATGTCCATAACTCTCTAGATAATCCAGTCTTCATAGAACGTGTGAATAACCTAGTGTTTTCCTTTTAGTGGTTTGGGAACCTTGTCACTATGGAATGGTGGAATAATCTTTGGCTAAATGAGGGATTTGCGAAGTTTATGGAATTTGTGTCTGTCACTGTGACTCATCCAGAACTGAAAGTCGTAAGAAGAATTTACTTATTTTTAACAGGTTGATCCTGTTGTTCTGTTCAATGTTGCTGGAAAAATACTTACTGATCTTTGATTATAGAATTCATGGAAATATTAATAACTCCCAGATAGTTTAGATAAGAATTGAGTTTCCAAAATGCTAGTGAACTTGAAAGGTAACACAAATGCTTATTTCCACATTGGATTGCTTATTTCCAAATCTATGATTTTTAGGAGATTATGTTAAATCCTTATCCTCCCTTATTATCAAAACCTAGAAGCAATGACAGCCTGTCTGTTGCATATCATTTCCTCAACCATTAGGTTGCTCCCTGAAAAATTACGTACAGATTGCTGTTTATTTCAATAGGATCCTACTTCTCAAATCAAATACGATTCTACTTGATTTAGGTAACTGCACACTTGTTTATTTATGAGTCTATACTCAGAAGTCACAAACTTAATGCTATGGAAACTTTACAAGTTTATTTTAAAAATCAAATGTTTAACTTGTGAAAATCACATGTAGTAAAGCTAAAAAAGAAACTTACTTTAAAAACAAACCCCCCAAAACAGTCCTTTACCCTACAATAATTTTGACCTAGGCATATATTAGCTTCTCAAATTTGTCTTCCTATACACATAATTTATATTTAGAATGTCTGTGTAACTATTACACTACAATGGATCCTAAATATTTCCCCATTTCCACCTAAGCCTTAATAATAAAAAGGATAATGTGTGTATGTTATTCTGAGTAATATGCCCTAAGAAATTAGATTATATTTGGAATTTGGGTTTTTTTTGGCTGCATAGTTTTAAATTTAAATTTCTTTGCCTTAAAATAAGATGACTGGAGACATTGGAATCACTACACATTTTAGTTTGTTGTTTTGTCAGAGTTTGGCTACAGAAATGATGCTTCTGTTTTTAAGTTAAGAGAAAATTGTCTTCTAAAGTGATAGGTATTTAAGATGAAAAAAATCTAAAATGTTCACTAAAATTGTTTCTAGGATGCTTTTTAGAAAAAGGCATTTCTATCTTATTTTATAAACTATATAAATACAGAATAGGTTTGGGCCAAAAATTTAAAGTATAAACCTATTAGCCCAGATCAAACATTTGTCCTTTTTTATTTCTTATCTAAAAATAAATCACATCTTTGTCTCAATAGGAAGATTATTTCTTTGGCAAGTGTTTTAAAGTGATGGAGGTAGATGCGTTAAATTCTTCACATCCTGTGTCGACCGCTGTAGAGAATGCTGCTCAGATTCAGGAAATGTTTGACAAAGTTTCTTATGAGAAGGTAAAAATGGATTATAAGGGCACATTTTGGACATCAAACTTACAAAGACGTGGGTGGAGAGATGACAGGGTGGCAGAGTGGCTTTCCCTTGTAAGAAACAACCCAGGTCGAATGCCTTCTGTGCTGCCCCGTGCTGGCTGGAGTGAACTCCGTAAGGCTTAACTTGCAGGTTGGTTTGTAATCCTAACGAGTATATTATAGTCAGTTTTTCATTTACTCTGTTATAAAATGAAAATTCATGGCATACAATAACTGCCTTTTATTTAGCATTCAACAAATAGGTCTTGATTGAGCATAACCTTTGTCCCAGGCAAAACTCCCTGCCCCATATAGCTTGCCGTCCACTGCCTTAAGAAATGGTTTGTATTGTTGGACTGCAAAATACTGTCCTATACAGTGTGTCTAGTATGGAATTGGAAGTGGTTGCTAACATCTAATGGGAAATTGTACATAAAAACCTTGATATCTGGCTTCTCTGGACAAGGAAAAAGAAAAAAAAAAAAAGAATTTTAGTGACACAGGTCACCGGGGCCTGGGTATTTCCCTTGGCAGTGCAACCTGGAGCTAAAGTCCTCGTTCCTTCTTCATGAGATCGAGGTTCTGATGTTCCAGTTCTCTTTCCATTCCCAACCATTTCCATTGTCTTAAATGGGCAGAGAATGTCACTTATCATTGTACTAGGCTGTTTTATTTGTATTAAACAGAACAGTATTTCTTCAGTGTTTCCATTAGTAGTTCAGGGGAGATAAAAACAAACACAGAGGTGAATAAATCAGTGGAACAGATTGGAAAGCCCAGAAACAACCCCAGACATGCGGTCAATTTTTTGTCTGTGAAAAAGAGCCAAGAATATAAAATGTGAAAAGGAGAGTCTCTTCGATTAATGGCTGCTCGTGGGACTGAACCCTGTGTCTAGCTCCATGCTGGGTGTGGTGTCTGCTTAAAATTCTATTTCTCTGTCCCCTTCCCTGCTCATGAACTCTAATAGAAAAATATATACCTATGTATAATGGAACTGCACACGTAGGGCATCTCCATTGCTCTTTGTGCAGAATCGACATAAAAAATTGAACTACCATATGACTTGGCAATTCCAAGTGTTTATCTAAAGAAAATAAAAACACAAATTCAAAGATAAGACACACCTTTGTACTCCTTGTAGCATTATTTACAATAGCCAAGATAGGGAAGCAACCTAGGTGTCCATCGATGAATGAATGGATAAAAAAAATGTGATATTATTCACCCACAAGAAAAAATGAAATTTTGCCCTTTGGACAATGTGGATAGACCTTAAGAGCATTATGCTAAGTGAAATAAGTCAAAGACCAATACAATATGATTTCACTTGTATGTGGTATTTTTAAAAAAAAAACAAAAAACTTCACCTTTCACAGAACAGATTGGTGGTTATCAGTGGGTAAAGGGGGCCAAAAGGGTACAAGTTTTTAGTTAAACCATTAAGTCCCTGGAATATAACCTACAGCAGTACTATAGTTAATAATACTGTATTACATATTGGGAAGTTGCTAAAAGCAGATCTTAAAAGTCCACAGCAAAAGAAAATTGTAACCATATGTGGTGATAGATGTTAACTAGACTTGCTGTGATAGTCATTTCACAGTATATACAAATATTTAATCACTGTCCACCTGAAACTGTTACATGTAAATTATACCACCATAAAAAACTAAATATTTGTGTGTTTTTTTAAGTTTATTTTGAGAGAATGAGCGAGTGTGAGTGGGGAAGGGGCAGAGAAGGAGGGAGAATCCCAAGCAGGCTCTGCACTGATAACCCCGACATGGGGCTTGAACTCACCTGTAAGATTGTGATCTGAGTGGAAACCGAGTCAGAACCTTATTAAGTGACTGATCTGCCCAAGTGCCCCATCAATAAAAACTTTAAAAAGTATCCATTCTTTTGGCAGAGATAAGCACTCCATGTCCATATTCAGGGATCCAGAATTTGCCTTACCATTATCCCCACCATCCGCTAGAGCCACAGAAAAAGGGACTGTGTCTGGAGAGTACATAAGAAATTCTCTCAGAAAAGATTTTGTACGTCTTAAAGGGTGATTTCTTTCTAGAAGAAAAGGAAGTAGGAAAGTCTTTCAGGGTGATATCATGATGGCTTAGGAAAAGGATGATTTAAGGGAAGATAGTATATATAGAAAGTGAGTAGAGAGGACAGAGGGGAGAAGGAAGTTCTTCTGACTTAGAAAGTTACATTTTAAAAAAAAAAGGTGGAGGGGCGCCTGGGTGGCTCAGTCGGTTAGGCGTCTGGCTTCGGCTCAGGTCATGATCTCATGGTTCGTGGGTTGGAGCCCCACGTCGGGCTCTGTGCTGTCAGCTAGCTCAGAGCCTGGAACCTGCTTCCGATTCTGTGTGTCTGTCTGTCTGTCTCCCTCTGATCCTCCCCTGCTCATGCTGTCTCTATCTCTCAAAAATAAATTAAAAAATAAAGGTGGAGGGGGGAAAGCAACCTAAACAAACAATTTTTTTTGCCCTTGAAAGAATTCCCTCCTTTATGTCACTTGTCCATTAGAGGCATTTGAGTTTGTGATCTACAATCCACAGGAATGGGGGTGGAGGGAAAAGAGCTCTCTACCCAGGAACACAGGGTATCTAGGAATTTTTCTCATTGTCACTCTTGCCCTCGGTGCCCCAGCTGCCTGCACTCCTCTCCCTTCCTTAACTGGTACCTCTGCTTCTGCCTCCTGTACCTTCTGTCCCCACAGCTGCACTAGAGTTGCAGCGGGAAAGGCAGGTGGTGGTTCAGGGGTCAGTGTTCTGCACCACTGTGCACTGACCTGTGAATAATGGGAGCGGCCATGATGCTGGTTTGCCCTGTGGGGAGGCTTGGTTCCTGGTTAAAAAAAAAAAAAACAAAAAAACAGCGGCCCCAGTGGACTAAGTAAGAACGAGAACAGCCCCGTTCAATCCCCTGCCTAGACAGGTTCAGGTTTAACCTACTTTATTTAAAAAAGTTTAAAGTGTGATGGCAGATTAGATGAATAAACGATAACAATGACTGACATTGTCTTTACAGGGAGCTTGTATTCTGAATATGCTCAGGGATTACCTCA
>PISW01017144.1:0-11129 GCA_004023785.1 Mungos mungo
GTCATTTGTGGCCATTTATTCTGAAGCTTTTGCAAAAGTGCTTCACCTTTAGGAGATTCATGGAAAAGACTCTGAGAACAACTCTAAAATACAGATTTCTTATAACTTGAAAATCATGGAACTCAACTGGAGAAGAATTTCCAGAGCTAATGGAAAAACTGGATTCAAGCAAAACAAGAACAAGGTATTGAAGATAATGATGAGGATGACTATAATTATTTTTACAATGTTTTCTTTGAAGAACTCCTGATTCCTTACTGTTTGGTTTTCTAGATTTAAAGAAAGCTTTTTCTCTTTTTTCTTAAGTTACCTGTGACTTAAAGTAATTTTCTAAATATCTTTGTCAGAAGAATGGAAACATTTGCTTTTTTTCCCTATTTAATCCCTCCATATTTCAGAAACTTATTGAGCATTCTTAATTTCATAGCAGTATAATTATTTTCACAAGTTCAATAAGAATCTGTCCTCCTTATAACAGGATGCAAGTAGAAACATGGCTTTGACTGAACTGTCATTTTTGAGAATAAGCATAAAATCAGATGTAACCCGATAGATTTAAGGAACTAATGTTGACTTTATGGAGACAATAAAAGGCCCTTTGAAAAACTGGCCTGACACCTTGCTGACAGGATTCTTTGAAGCATTTTTAAAAAAATGTTTTTAACAATTACTCACTTTTGAGTGACAGAACACAAGCGGGGGAGGAGCAGAGAGAGGGAGACACAAAATCTGAAGTGGGCTCCAGGCCCTGAGCTGTCAGCACAGAGCCTGATGCAGGGCTCGAACTCACTGACCATGAGATCATGACCTGACCTGAAGTCAGATGCCGACTGAGCCACCCAGGTGCCCCTCCTTGAAGCTTTACCAGGTGAGTAAGGAAGGTTACTTCCTGGCAGTTCTGGGAACCTCAGAATATTGTGGAGACCTCAAAAAGAGAGGATTTAACTCCAAATCTATGTAAGTATTCTAGAGGTTAGATGGTGGTCCTTGACTGGGCCTTTTAACCTAGAGAGGCTTTCTAAGACTGAACTATGATTCTTTACTAATAGTTCTTGCAAAGCAGGTTTTAAAAGAGCCTATATGGTCAATCACTACTCTTTCTGTACTTAGGTACATAATCAGGCCACGTTTAATGAGATTAGACTTATTTTGCAAACAAATTAGTCTTGCTCTCAATATCTTTGATAGAAATGAGGGCTGTTATAGAGTAAAAAGCTATGTTTCAGGAGAAAACAATAACACAACTTTGTGAATATCAGATTTTAGCCTTCTTTATGGTCTTTGAGGTTTTGTTGTACAAAACCCTAAACCAACCAGGATCCTGAACGCTTCGAATTTCCTCAAATATCAGGCTACCATTTTCTAAATGTTTTAATTTTCTCCCACCCTTCTGATTTGGAATCACTAAGAATAAAGACTGCTCTTGAACCTGTGTGGAAGGAATCATGCCAGGTTCTCCTTAGTACCCAGACAGCAGCCAAATTCAAGGGGCCTGAACTTTCTGTCCATATCTCTCAGTGGAAACAGACTCCACCAGCCTCTTGGAACCATATGCCACGTAGAGATCTACAATTAAAACTGACCAGAGAGGGAGTGACGTCAGCAAGACAGCTACATGGATTCTTCCTGACATCACTCCCCGTCGCAAGAAGAACAACTTCAAGAACAAGACAGCACCGAGAGAATCTGAGAACATGGAGGTGAGGCTGCAGCCCCTACCCTGCACCACAGAGACAAAGACAGAGGGTGAGAGAGGCAGCTACATGCTGACTGCAGTGCCCCTTGGCCACGCTGGTGCAGCACCACTGGCAGAGGTGTCCGTGGCCTCCATTTCCTCCAGCAGAAGAAGAGAACCTGGGGGAACATCAAGCTGCCCCTCCCCCAGCATTGTGGGTCACTGTGTAGGAGCCCTTACTCTGATGTCACACCATTATGGATTGCAGAGAGGTCTGTGGGACGCAGCCACTGGGAATGTGATTGTGATGAAGAAGGCAAGAGGGGCTACAACAGCCAGCACAAGGACCTTGGCAAACTGAGTTCAAGTCTGCAGCGCTCAAGTAGAAATCCCAATGAGTGGTTTAGCTCTTCTGCAGAACCACGCAGGGGTGCATTTGTAAGGACGCAGGTCTGAGCCAAACTGACTCCATGACAGGCTTCAAGTTTCCCCTCTGACCTTGGAGGCCTAAGTGTCAATTTCTCAGAATCATTAGACAATAAAAGGGCACAGACTGCTCAACCAGGGACCACCCTAGTAACACTCAATCAGAAGCGGCCAGCTAAAATGCTTAAGATTCCTAAGGGCAGGCCTAGAGATAGAAGCTCTAGATAATCACTTATTGCTTAAGGCTAGTTACACCCTACGTGAGAGTCCTGGGTCCACTCTGTAATTGGTTAATACTCTAAGTATTGCGATTGGGTCCCGCCAAAAGTAACGAACACTCTGGACAATGTGTATGGTTAAAGTTACTGCCAATGATGTTATGCGATACTGATTGGATCCCTGTACCTGTGTCACAATTTCCTGTAACTCCCCCTTCCCAAAATCCTTAAAAGCCCTACCCTGCCTTTGTTCAGGGCTCTCAGCACACGAATCCACTGCGCTGGTAAAGTCTGTGAGCCCGAGCTTAGGCCCGGCCAGCCTAAGCCTGTAATAAAACCGCCCTTTGCTTTTGCATGCGTGACTCGGTCTCCCTGGTGGTCTCTGGTTTTGGGGGACAATATTGAAATCTATAACACGTTCTGACCAGGGAACTCAGCGAGGGTACATATCTGATGTGGATCCTCAGATGAGGTTTGCCAGCCTTACAGCCTGGTTTGCCTTTGCCTGTGCTCAGGCAGAGAGCTAAATCAAAGACCCCTCCACTTGGAGAATATCTCCCAGGACTATCTGACCAGAAGGGCTGGCAACGACTCCTGGAAGTGGAGCAACTTATACCAGCAGTGGGGCAGAGAGGCGAGGGGGCAGAGCTGATGCGCCCAGAGACGGATGCGACCAGCACAGAGCGCTCACAGGCTGCACACAGGCAGGGGGATTCACTGGTGGCCAGGACTGAGGGTAGCTCTCAGCACCTCCCCCCCCCTAGCTTCAGGGCCTGTTGGGGAAATTGAGGGTAGCCTGGAGTGCCCCCTCCTCACCCCCCACTCCCTCCCGGGAAAAGGAGCTGAGACAGAGCCCCAAATGGTGTGTGGAGTCATCAGCCTCCATGTGACCATAAAGGTTGGGGACAACTATTGGAAAGACAACTCCAATGGCACCCAGGCTGAGAGGCAGGTGTGCAGAGCCAACAGTTTGCAAAACAGAGCCAGTGGCCCTGTTTGGTCAGAGAATTTGGGATGTGCGTTGGTGGGTGGCCTCAAGGTAAGATAGCAGAGAGCCTCACTAGCTTTAAAGCTGCTTCTCCTGCTGCACCTGGGCAGGGCATCAATCGTGGAGCCCCGCTCCCTCCTCGCTGAATACAGCCTTCAGCCTGTCTGACCGGGGAGCCTAATCAAAGCACACTGGAAGCCACATAGTCCACTCAACAGCCCTATGTAGAGTGGTACTTGAACAGAAAGCACAGCCCATGGCCTCACTCATCAACATATTCAAATTAATGTGATACGTCACATTAATTGAATGAAAAAAAGAAATCATATGATCATTTCAATAGGCCCAGGAAAAGTATTCGTCAGGTTTTGACATCCATTCATGATGTCAACAA
The DNA here is from genome assembly GCA_004023785.1 of Mungos mungo. NCBI lineage: Eukaryota > Metazoa > Chordata > Mammalia > Carnivora > Herpestidae > Mungos > Mungos mungo. The sequence continues at coordinate 3,702 of PISW01017144.1, forward strand.
ATTAGGCAAAGAAACATATCTCAACATAATAAAAGCCATAGGTGACAAGCCCACAGCTAAAATTATACTCAATGGTGAAAGGTTGAAATATTTTCCTCTAAGATCAGAAATAAGACAAGGGCACCCACTCTCACCACTCCTATTCAACATAGTACTGAAGTCCTAGATAGAGCAGTCAAGCAAGAAAAAGAAATTTAAAAAACCGGAATGGAAAGGCAGAAAATGAAATTGTAGACATGTGCAGATGACATGATTTTATAGATGGAAAGTCCTAAATATTTAACCAAAAACCTATTAGATCTAATCAATGAATTCAGTAAAGCTGTAGGATACAAAATTAACCATACAGATCAGCCCCATTACTGTACACTAACCACAAATTTTCTGAAAAAGAAATAAAGAAGTTGGTCCCATTTACAATAGCATCTGAAACAATAAAATACTTAGAAATATATTTAACTAAGGAGATGCAAGATTTTACTCTAAAAATACAAGGCTTTGATAAAAAAGAAAATCAAAGACACAAATAACTGGGAAGGTATCTCATGATCACAGACTGGAAGAATTAATATTGTTAAGATAAAGCCATCTATAGATTCAATGCAATCCCTATCAAAATTCCAATGACATTTGTAACAGAAATAGAAAACACAATCCTAAAATTCATATGGAACTACAAAAGACTTCAAATAGCCAAATAAATCCTGAGAAAGAAGAACAAAGCATCACATTTCTTGATTTCAAGCTATTCTATACAGCTATGCTTATCCAAATAGTATGGTACTGGCACAAAAACAGACAAATGAAATTGAGAGCCCAGAAATAAGCCCATGGATATATGGCCAACTAGTATCTGACAGGGAGCCAAGAATGCTCAATGATGAAAAGACAATCTTTTCAATAGATGATGCTGAGGCATTAGATATGAACATATAAAAAGATAAAAATGAACTGATATCTTACACTCACAAAATTAACTCAAAATGGAGTAAAGACTTAAACGTAAGACACATGAAACCATAAAACTCCTGGGAGACAACTGGAATAAAGATCATTGACATGGGTCTTGGGAATGATTTTTTTGGAAAGGACACCTAAAACAGAATCAAAATCAAAAATAAACATGCAGAAGTACATCAAACTAAAAACCTTCTGCAAGACAAAAGAAACCATCAACAAAGTGAAAAGACAACCCAAAGAATGGGAAGAAATATATGCAAGCCATATATTTGATAAAAGATTAGTATAAGACATATACATAAAGATCTCATTCCACTTGACAGCAAAAAACCAAATAACCCAACTAAAAATGGATACAGGCACCTGGGTGGCTCCTTCGTTTGATTGTCTAACTCTTGATTTTGGTTCAGGTCATGATCCAAGGGCTGTGGGATTGAGCCGTATCCATTGGACTCTGCACTGAGTGTGTAGCCTGCTTGAGATTCTCCCTCTGTCCTCTGCTCCTCTCCCCTGCTTGCATGCTCTCTAAAAGAACCTAAAATTAATTAACTAATTAATTAAAATAGATAAAAGACCTTAATAGCTATATCTCCAAAGAAGATGTATGAAAGGCCAACAGGTGCATGAGAAGATGCTCAAGGTGCCTAGCCATTAAGGAAATGCAAATTAAAACCAGAATGAGATGTCAGGCCATCTTCATTTCCAATATGAAAGGTTTATTCCCTTTACCTCTTCATGACTTACTTTTTCTCTCTGCTAAATGCCATCACACAAGAGGTAAGAGAAATAAACGCTGGCGTGGATGTGGAGAAAAGGGAACCCTCGTGTGCTATTGGTGGTATTGTGACATAAGTCCAACAGGGAAAGACAAATACTCTTTGATCTCACTTCCATGTGGAACCTTGAAAAAACTTACAGAAAAAAGGAACAGACTCGGAGTTACAAGAGGTGGAGGGTCTGGAAGAAGGGAAGGTGGTCAAAAGGCACAAACTTCCAGTTATGTAAGGCAAATGAGTTCCAGTGACGTGCGGGGCCATGATCAACGTAGCTGCCACGGGAGATCCAGGAACTGTGGTGAGTAAATCCTATGAGTTCTTAACACTAGAGAACGTTCGCTTCTTTTTTTCTATTGTATCTATATGAGAAAACGGATGTCAGCTGAATCTAGTGTGGTAATCATTTTGCCATATATGGAAATCAAACCACCATGCTGTATGCCTTAAATTCATGTAGTGATACGTGTCAATTGTTTCTCAAAACATCCAGGGGAAAAAAATTGACTAGGTACGTTCCTCCCCAGACGCAGACAGGATCTTGAGGAAGAAAGCTCACAGATCAAGATCTCCATCTCCAGTATGAAACCTTTATTCCTTTTGCTTTTTTGCTAATTTGCTCTCTGTGCATTTTAAGGCATGTGACAGCAGTGCTCCTTAACTCCAGCGACTCCTGCTGAATCTACTTCTAAGCCCACTGCTGTGCCATGAAAGTCCCTAGGCTTTCTTGCTAAGGCGGTTTTTAGGTAATAGAATTACTAATTCTTGTTTCCATTACTTACTGGCTGAACGAGGGGGAGTCTATGCCACAGCAAATACCTCCTTCTGTACCTGGATCAACACCTCTGGGATTGCAGCAAATACAAGAGACTAGCGAAAGGAGCCGCTTGGGTAAAACAGGTTGATGTACCTTCAGGTACGTTCTTTGGTTTACTCGACCAACACACACATATACTGGACACATCAGGAGGCAGTTTCAGAGCATAACTTTGGGTAAGAGAGTGAAAACAACAAAATTGTTTTAAGATATTGAATGAAATGGGAAAAGGTCTCCAAATATTAAACGTGTACACTAATTAAAGGATTAATGAATCTCTGGGCTGGACATCATAATATTGCTTTTGTTGGTAAAGAATTTATGAGACGCACTGGAATGTGTGTTTAAAAAAATTTTTTTTTCATGTTTTTTATTTTTGAGAGACAGAGAGCACGAGCAGGGGAGGGTCAGAGAGAGAGACACACACACAGAATCCGAAGCAGGCTCCAGGCTCTGAGCTAGCTGTCAGCCAGAGCCTGACGCGGGGCTCAAACCCACGAACTGTGAGATTAAGACCTGAGCTGAAGCTGGACGCTTAACCGACTGAGCCACCCAGGTGCCTCGGAATGTTTGTTTTAGAAATTCATCTACAGGTGGTAGTGTCAGGCCATCTCAGGAAACAAACACAGAACTCTAAAATAATCACAACCGTCACTTACTTTTTCTTTACTTTTCTTATTTATATTTATTTTGAGAGACAGAGAGAGAGGGTGAGGGGCAGAAAGAGGGAGAGACAGGATCCCAAGCTGTCTCTCCACTGTCAGTGCAGAGCCTGACATGAGACTCAAACTCACAAACCATGAGGTCATCGCCTGAGCTAAAACCAAGAGTCCGACACTTAACTGACCCAGATGCTCCTTCACCTACTTTTTTAACAGGCAGGTCATTTGAGCCGACTTATAGAAACTATTTGATGTAGAACTTTCTGGGAATAAGTTTTCATATACTGTTCAAAGTTGGATGGATAGGTAGAGTCCAATAAAACTTGACATTTAGTTGTATAGTTAAGGTTTTAATACATGCATAGATCTATTTGCCAGCAGAATTAGGATATAGAGCAATTCCATCAACTCCAAACTCCTCAGGCTGCCACTCTACAGGCACACACTCACACCTTCCCAACCCTGGACCATAGCTGATCTTTTCTCTATGGTTACAGTTTTGACTCATCAAATACATTTTACTCACTGTGTCCCACAATGGTTCCTAACACTCTAGGGGGAGTCCAGAAATGCCTTATAGTCTGAGTGAAGGTGGTAAGGTTGGTCATTTCCTTGTGGATAGGTTCTAAGAGGAAATACATTGAAACAGATAAAGGGGGTTAAGATGACGTCATGATTCCCTCTCCACGGGCACCAACACATGCAGCAAGATGAAACGGGAAGGACTAACAAAATACTGATATCGATTTCTTTCTCTTTCCCTAGCATATCTTCCGCCATCTTTCCAGCTCATTTCCACCTCAGACTGCACTGAGAGATGTCAAGGAGCCTTTCACGGAGGTCAAGGATGATAGTCTAGATCATATCATTCAAAGATGCTGCTCTTATCACAAAACAGGACAGACTCAAAAGGGGTAGCCAGATCACACAAGTTTCCCTCCTGCTTTGGAAAGATAAAAAAATTCAAGCTCTAGGAGGACACAGCCAACTAAGGAATGGTGTTTTAGATGAGAAAAGTAATGGAGATTCTCACTTATTCCCAAGGGTGGATGAAGAAAGGAAGGTCATTTAAGTGGGTACCTTGAAAAACATGGGGTTTCTGAGAGATGAAACAAGCTTGCCATTTCTTGGATGTAGCAGAAGAACAGAAACCTCAGAGATATGTACCCCACTCAAAGAGCCCTGGGGAAAGAGTTCAGATGAGTAAGTGGCACATGTGGACAAGAGGAGAGCCCTGTTTCACCTGGCGTCCCGTGTGACTTGGGAGAAGCATCGAAGGGGTCCGTACTCTTGCCATGACTCCAGGGGAAGCTGAAAAAATGAGCCGGGGCGGGGGGTGAGCTGATGGCCATCTCGAGAGGCATGGGGCCAATGAAAGTCACAGACTGAAGGAGATGCACAGTACCATGATACATGGGGACCTGTGGAAGGGAGCTGATGGCTGGCAACCCAGAACACCGTGTGGGTGACAATAGTCACCCACGGGATCCAGTACCACAGAATGCTGATGCCACCACAAAGGAATGCCAGTCTCCCTGCCGGGGGTGTGCACACGGTTATCTGGATGGACTTATCCTTCCCAGAAGAGGGTGTAGGAGACTCAGAGTAAAAATATGAACGTGAACAAGACTGAGCTAGTGCTCCCAATAAATGGCTTATTGAATTTGCCCCAATCCTCTTTTTCTGTAGGATCAGTAACTCCTTTTCTCCTCACTCAGGCTGGCGGCTGTAGAATTTAAACTGTGACATAAATCTGGGATCAGATGGATTCACTTTGTATCCCAGAAACCGGCGTTAAAGACACTATGCGGCAAGAGTGCTAACCTCTGACTCACACAAAAACCCTGCCGACATACCAGAAGTCATTATTGTATTGCCTGTCATGTCTCGGACTTTTCAGTATTTCTTCCAGCACAAAACATATTTCTAAGATTCCATTTAAAATGCAGGACCAGGGGTGCCTGGGTGGCTCAGTCGGTTAAGTGTCTGACTTCGGCTGGGATCATGATCTCACGGTTTGTGGGTTTGAGCCCCGAGTCGGGCTCTGTGCTGACAGCTAGCTCAGAGCCTGGAGCCTGCTTCAGATTCTGTGTCTCCCTCTGGCTCTGACCCTCCCCTACTCATGCTGTCTCTCTCTCTCAAAAATAAAGACAGTAAACAAAATTTTTTTTTAATGCAGAACCAATTTCAGCACAATGTTTTTTTAATGCTTATTATTTTCGAGAGAGACAGAGAGACAGAGAGAGAGAGGGAACGAGCGAGCAGAGGATGGGCAGAGAGCTAGGGAGGCACAGAATCTGAAGCAGGCTCCAGGCTCAGCTGTCAGCGCCAAGCCCAATGCGGGGCTGGAACTCACAGATGGTGAGATCATGACCTGAGCTGGAGTCTGACTGAGCCACCCACGCACCCCTCCACACAACAAAATGAAGTAATTATTAAATAAAGATCGAGTTTTAAATATGTTAAGGGTTACATTGCTCATGAGTTTTGTATTACCAAGGACAGGAAAAAGGCAGGGAAATAGAGCCCTGAGGACGAGAGGACTTAGATCTCCATATCTGCCTTTTTATTCCAGAGGGAAATGCTCTCAAGTGGACTGTGCATTCACGAGAGCCTGGAGTGAGGGATTTGACATTCACAAAACAACCCCGGATCATTATGGGCGCCCTCACCTCTGAACCCCAGCTTTGCAAGAGTTTGCTAAGGAGCCCACACTCCTCAAAATCTTTTCTCAACTTCAAGAGAGAGAGAATCAGCCGGGGAGCTTGTTAAACAAGCAGCTTCGGATTGAGCTGTCCTGGGATTCTGCATTTCTTAACAAGCACGAACCACAATTTGAGCAGAGACCGCACGGAGGACTTGGTTAATGAGTTCTGGGCGCGCAGCTGGAGCCGCTGGGGCTGGAGCCTTGTTAGGAGAGGACCTCAATTACCGGCACCCTCCTGCCCCGACGCGCTCCACGGGCTCGGCGGGACCCTGCTGCCCGTGCCAGCGCTTCATCAGCGCAATTAATCACTCCAGTTCTCCGCAAGTTTCCACTCGTTTGTCACCCTTTCCCTGTTTTGACACCAAAGAACGGCAGACCTCAAATGTTTAGGAAGTTTCCCATCCTGGTGCACCCCTGCCCTCTGGCGGCGAGATGCAGGGAACTAGGAGCCATCGTTTCTTTCTGCCTCCCGCGCCCCTTTCTGCGGGCCCCTCCACCCCCCACCAAGGTGAACAATTCGAGTGTTTGGTGAGTGTCGAATTTGAAAGGTGAGGTTGCCGCATGGTGCCTCGGTGCCTTACCTGGCAGGACTGAGAATGGGCATGTGAGAGATTCAGTCCGGTGACGCCTCTGCCACCCAGGGGGTCCGGAAAACTGCTAATCCCCTCCAAGCGAGCTTGAGGCCGGTACCTATGGGACCAGGCTCCCGTCCAGACTCCAGAGGGGCTGGGCCTCCTGGGCTGACATCTAACTTAGAGAAGAGCCAGGGCGAGGCTGTAGAAATCCGATCCTGTGCTCTGGAACAAACACTGTGACAGGAGAAGCATTCTATCAATATTACTTACGTAGCAGGAATAATTAGCTCATGAATATTCTTAATCAAGAGGTCTAGGGTTGGCTTCTATTTCATTTATTTATTAAGTTTATTTATTTGAGAAAGAGAATGCACGAGTGGGAGGGGCAGAACTCCTAGCAGACTCCGCTCTGTCAGCACTTCCTAAACGGACAACCTGGCACGACCTGACGCATTTGCTGTCACCAACGTCGCGGGCACAACTGTGTTTGCACTTACAGCGTGCATGTTCTGTGTTCATGTTGAAGAACCCAGCTGAAAATGAACATGCTGGGGGGAGAGGGGAGAAGAGAAACTGCGCCTGTTTCAGTCAAAATCTAGAATCTACCAGACTCTCATTCCAGTAATGAGAAAATAAAAAGGCGGGTGGAAAGAACATCGAGAATAGGTTTAGATCATGGAGGCCTCGACTCTGATTTTTATTCTGACAGGTCTTCCGACGGCTCTGTGCCTCGATCCCTTCTCTTATAAAACGCAGATATGACACTTCTCCCACAAGATTGGAGTTGAGATGATATGAGATTGTGGAAGTGGAGGGTTTTGAGATTATGAAATATAGAAAGAATGATTTGTCTGCTGTGTTGATACTGGTCCGAGACAGTTCAAACGAAGGCCAGACGGACAGGTTGAAGTGTGTGCGGCAGGGATGGGCTTAC